>JAUELG010155146.1:0-10063 GCA_031471515.1 Dendraster excentricus | reverse complement strand
ATTTTTATTTTGAGTGTGATATTTGTCGTAATATGTGGATTTTTAGATAGCTTAGTAGATTATATATGTAAATATATTGTTAACTCATTTTTTATAAAAAGTGGATTTAGCGCCTTTTGCATGCTAGCTCTTCATATGCATGACGTTCTTGGAAAGTCTGTTTTTTTTTATAAAGGTCTTTAAAATCAGGTTTAATGTCAACTAATGTAAAGTACGCATGCACAAAAAAGAAGACACACTCAAACAAGCAGACTACTTCGGAGCAGGATTTGTAAAGTGGTACGTTTACATGACGTCATGGGCAAGTAAAGGTCTTGTTTTAAAGGAATTTAATAACCTTGTACCAATCCTAAAAATCAAATTTGAATGCTAGCGGTTCACTTGTTGTTTTCGTATTGACAATACAATCATGGTACAGGTTTCGTTTTTTCAGATTTCCCTTTCGTTACAAAGATATGCACGATTGAAGTGTTCAGATAATAAAAGCTCCCCTGGAGTTTTGAAACCGTGCACAAAGTGAATGCAGTGAGTTAGTGAATATCACTTTGCAAGTTTGCTCATTGCTCGGTCATGCAACGTCTCTTTGACATAAAATGTTCACACACTACCCTGCGGACATATCATGTAATAACAATATACATTGCATCAACCATAATTCATCACTTTTTGCACATGTCAACAAAGTTACTAGATCCCTTTAAGGTATGATGTCACGTTTAGGGTCATCTAATGTAAGTTTTCACAAAACAACTTAGAGAAAACACACTCACACAAGCAGACGACCTCGGAGTTGCGTTCAATTAACATTGTGACATTTGTAGAGTACGATTCAGGGTAGAAACACAAAGTCATGCATGCGTCGTATAATTACAAGGTCATCCATAAAATTTAGTACTGTCGATACGACAGGTAAATTTGTTAGCAACCTATGCATGATACACACTATAATACTTATTATGCTGCCATCCATATCATTAATATTATATATACCGGCAAACCTTTGTATAGCGGCCGTCCAAGGGAAAGTCATGCAAGTCGTGCATGCGTCGTATTATTACAAGGTCATCCATACATTTTAGTACTGTCTATATTGAACTTGTTAGCAACCTATGCATAATATACACTGTCATACTTATTACGATGTCGTCCATAATATTGATAATGTATATATACCGGTAAACCTGTGTATGGCGGCCGCCCAGGGGAATCAATAAAAATAGTCATTGTAAACAGGTGATCTATATAGACAGGTTCCATGTCACTGTTTTAACCGCCAGGTGTCCACTATACACATGTCGGCTGCTATAGCCAGGTGGCCACAAAGAGGGTTTTTCTATATTTTTTTAAAACTTTAAATAGATAAGGTGACAATGTTCGGAACCCATGTATGATATAAATTCTCATACTATCATACAGAAGGTCACTCATAATTGCATAGTGCTTCACTTTAAAGGTACGTGTACAAAAAGATGTTCAAAAGGGCAAGGACATTGCATGACGAATATTCCATCATCGATGTTGGTTTGTTGGTTGCATGGTTGCCTCTAATAATAATAACAACATCATCCGCCCCCCCCCCCCTCTCCTCTAGCTCTCTCGCATCCTCTTTAGTTTCTTTTATGATGATGCGTTGATGATGACGTAAAAAAGGTGTGTATGATCGCGTCCTCGCATGGCGCGTGTCAGTTTACCAATCAACCGCGTCGACAATGAATTCGCACTCGTGCGCGGTATCCAGCCCGATTTCGTACTGCACGCATGGTTGTAGATACATTATCGAGTGCGTCGTGGCGGTCGATGTCGATGTATGCATGCATGAATTAGCTTTCAGTCGTGCATCCACGGACAGCGCGGTAATGTTATCATCGCAGATTGATTCGGCTTGAGTTGTTTTCACGGTGCGACGCTCGACTCGATCGCGATCGCGACTCTTGCAAGGCGCTTGGTAATTTTGATAGCATCGCATGCGCTTGCGAGATGTGCCACACACAATAATACGAGGTAATACCCCCTCTACCCCTGTTGTTAACTGCTTAAGTGGGGTGGGTGTGTTGAATCGGATTTTGTTGAGAAAGCTTCATCGTGATATGGAAACAGTTAGTGTTACAGAGAGGAAATTAATTTTGATATACTCGAGATGAAATTCAGCTTGATTCAGTTGCTGTTATGGTTTTACTGATTACCTACATACCAAGTCACGTTTCACTGGCACTGCCGTGCAAGGAATACTATACCTAATGTACTTTCGGGAATGGCGACTGTGTTATACCGGCGACTTATTGGCATTATTTTGCAAGCGCTTAATTCAGATTGACTGACTCACTACCTGTACATGAGGAATTCATGGCGTAACCTTGAGATTTTCTACATTGCCTGATTTATCATCAATTCACCACAGTTGAAATAATTATTAAAAATTTAAGTTGTCATGTCATCCTGCACGCAATGTTGTATTGCATACATGACATACAGTGCCATAGTGCTTCTTGAACATGGGAAATATATTACATGTATTCATCTGTTCCCCGGATTAACGTTATGTATATTTTTTCCCGCGCGATAATATTATTAATCTATTCCCGATATTGAACAATAATTATCGGGAATAATATTAGTCGGCCTTTTTCCAGAAACAATGTTATTCGCCTTTTCCCGGATATAATGCTATTCATCTTTTCCCGGGAATAACGCTATTAATCTTTTCCCGCGAGAAATGATTTTATTCATCGTTTCCTCGGGAAAAATGTTATCCACTTGTTCCCCAGACTAATCAAGTTCATGAAATAAGGCTATTCGTTTATTCTCCGGGAATATACAATGTCGTTTATATTATTTTCCCGGGCGCTTGATTTGTAATGCAACAGCATCGCCACTCCGCGAAAAAAAAAACGCGGGGAGTCGCGTTAAGTGAAGATTTCCTCGCCGCCTCATTTAGCTTCTCTCCATCACCCACGGAGGATGGTGATATTTAATGCTATTCACGTTTTCCCCGGTCTGTTCGACGTCTGAAAGTTTATCCGCGCAGAGTGTTATAGTCAACACGGCGCAACATAACAATCACGCACACGGGTGAATAATGTTAATGCTATCAAGCTTCTTTTTTTTCCCCGAAGACAGATCGCTGCATCATTCGTCTAATATCGGTGTATATTATACACTTGGAGACTACTGTTGTTGTGATCATATAAACTGAGTGTTACTTTTGTCGCGCCATTTCGCGTCGCTTCACCACCAAAATATAATTTTATATTATAATACGGAATATTATCATAAAGCGGCCATCATAAAGTAAGTGAAGATTTCCGAATCGATTGTACGCCGCTGCAGTTTGCCGTACCGCATACTACATAGGGAGAATTCTAATTACAATGTTGCCGAAGTTTGTTAGCTCGCACTTGGCTCGGTTTTGCAAGCGAACAATCATCACATCATCATGCATGCCGTGAGATGGCTGATAAACAGGGAATAACATTATAAACCTAACTCACGTTACTCGTAAACGCTGGAAATAGCTTCGTCGTGACACATTTGGGAATATTCTTGGCACTCGACAAGCAGAAGCCACCTTAGTTGGTTGATTTGTATATATTTAGAGAGACAGTCCAACATTTTGGAATAAATCATGGTACAAGATGCACTGCGTACATGTGTGTACTATGTCGATGGCTAGGGCACGGCGCCACTCGCACTGCTCGTGCACCCATGGAGCCTGTGTATTGTTTGTATTGTTGATTTTACATCGCTCAAGTACTTGACGTGATTGGATCTCAATGTATGGTAAAACATTAGGATGATTATATGATTATCACAATATAATATTCAGTGATTTTGAGGCAAATAATTCACCTAAACGAGGAATATGCGCTGTTCTAGATGAATTTACAGCATTATACTTGATGTGATTTGATCTCAATGGTAAAACATGAGGATGATTATATAATTATCACAATATGATATTCAGTGATTTTGAGGCAAAAATTTCACCTAAACGAGGAATGCACTTTTTTGTAATGAATTTACAGCATTATACTTGATGTGATTTGATCTCAATGGTAAAACATGAGGATGATTATGTGATTATCACAATATGATATTCAGTGATTTTGAGGCAAAAATTTCACCTAAACGAGGAATGCACTTTTTTGTAATGAATTTACAGCATTATACTTGATGTGATTTGATCTCAATGGTAAAACATGAGGATGATTATGTGATTATCACAAGATGATATTCAGTGATTTTGAGGCAAATAATTCACTTAAACGAGGAATGCGCTTTTTTAGATGAATTTACAGCATTATACTTGATGTGATTTGATCTGAATGGTAACGCATTAGGATGCCTACAATATAATTATGATAAGATGCTATATGGTGCGAGACTACGGATTAAGCCGCATGATTCATGCGTTGATTGCATTCAGTTGAAATCCTAATTAAGTGGAATTGATTTGACCTCAATGTATAACATGAGGATGGAAACATTATAATGAAATGCTGCACTAATTGTGTGAGTTAAACGTTCATTTACCAACAGACTACTGCGTAGAGAGTGTGACGTGTCATTTATCACCAAGCTGTACACATGCTGTATGGGCATTGGGATTAATTTGGATTTGATTGATTCGGATTAAGACTTAATCTCCGTAATGGAATGATACTTATCAATGTGAGAGAAATTAACCAACCCTTTACTCATTACGTCATTACGCCAGTAACCCGTTAGCTCCTGCAGTGCGTTATTTTAATGCAATACCTCTGTCTACACGAAAATAGGGAATACATTGGATGCAATGGATCAAACGTTTCTCCAGAGAGCTGCTACGCAATATATATAGAAAGATTGCTAACTAATCTCTTTTGATACTGGAATCGTGGATTTCACGTGTTATCTCTATTGGAATTATATACAAATGTATCTACTGTACGAGATAAACGGATTTCAATCTTGTCGATGACGTCATCAAAAGACATCTTGAATGGCAAAGGTGGAGTCAGGTAAGATGTGCATTTTGTTTTTGTTTTTGTGTACTTTGTTTTTATAATAATGTTTGTGTGTGTGTTCTTTTTCGCATTTCTGTGTCCTTAAAATGTACTGTTAACGTTATCGTATATAAATGATTTTCTTAAATGCGCGTATATGAACACCGATGTGTTGATTGTGTGTGTCTGTATACGGGCATTTAAAAGACATGCATGATTGCTGATGTTCCTACGTATGTTATTGACATGAAAACTCTCTACAGATTTGTTGAAACTTCGGTGATCGTAACATTAGTAATAATATTTGAAATGATTATGTTTGTAAAAGTTTTTTTTTTTGCATTTATCTTCTGATGGTGTATACTATGTTTATTTATTTGTTCTCTCAATCTCCATATAATGTACGTTATGTATGCCAATATTTTGTTTATAAAATTATAATATTGGTTGTGAGCGTGATTATCATATGGGGCCATTGTGAATGGGATTGGGGGGGGGGGGGGGGTGGGGGTGAGTCGTCTTGGATTATTTGCCTCCCGCGGTGTCTGATTCAAAGCGAGGCTCCTTTGTTTTAACATGTACATACAAATGCATTGATTTGTGTCATTGATCTTTTGATTCGTATCAATTCGATACAGGTTCATAGACAAAATCAAGCAAACTATCAAACGTACAAACAAACACAACAACGCTCGAATCTAACATGTTTAACATTGTGGTCTACACACAGTGTCTCCACACTGCATAAGTGCGCTCTTTCCGGCAAAGATGTTTTATGACCTTATTAAATGTTTTTCTTAGTTTTCTCGTTACATTTATGTAAACATTTTATTTGTGTGATTATATTATTGATTATGGATGTGCACCATCATAATATATTGGGCCATTGTGAAGGGGGGGGGGGGGTGTCATCTTGGATTATTTGCCTCCCGTGGTGTCTGGTTCAAAGCGAGGCTCCTTTGTTTTACCGTGTACATGCAGTGTGTCATTGTCATTCTGATCGATTCGATACAAGTTCAAAGACAACAGCAAGCGAGCAAACAAAAACAATGAAACAAACAATTATCACCACCAACAACAAACAACATTTATATCATTGTTGTTTTGATTCCGATCAAATCGATACAGGTACAGTGACAACATAAAACAAAAAACTATCAAACAAACAAAAACAATGAAACAATTATCACCACCAACAACAGGCAAACAAACGTGACAATTATGATTACAATATTTGCATGGTTCTTACATCGCATAATTATAGATATATTATATGATAAACGTGTTATAAATACGTAGCATTTTTTTTATTATAACTTTGATTTTCATAATACCGCATTACCACAAACAGTGATATCAATTCGGAAAGTGAAGTAAATCACATTACTTATTTATGAGCGTAACCCTAACAGAACACAACACGATAAGAACAAATAGAATAACAACGACTCGCTATCATACTGTTCTGTCAAACATAGACACCTGTCTACCTGCCAACCTGCCTAGTACAGTCGCCACCTCAGATGATTGCCATCAGAGACAAACAGTGTAAATGGGAATGGACCCTGTCTATAGAGTCCTCCTTTCTACAGTGGCCACTTTTCTTGCTTCCAATTTTAGTGGTCACAATACACAGGTTTGACTGTATGTTACGCATGTTATTTATATTGGATCCTCTTCTTATTTATCTGACCAGTGTAACTCCGTATCGTTCATACCATTTTCAATTGTGAACTTACAGAGGTGGTCACATTGGACACAACTATACCCATGAATGACGTACGCATTGGTACGAATCCATGTCAAGAAATTATTGTATTCTGTACACTCTATTTAACATGCGTGCACATTTTTACGGCGATTGGCTGCTTTGCATCCGAGAGCATAATTAGCCTGGCATTTTTAGGGTTAAATCGACTTGCCATAGATTCGTACCAATGCGTACCGCAGCCGCATCCACTGTGACAAGTCCTTCATTTTCTTGATTTCTATGAAAAAAAAAAATTGGCACACCGTTCATAAAGTTACCGGCTCGAGTGATTTCATAATGGATTCATCTCGCACTCACCATGCTCGCACGATCAAACGCGCATAAAATTGCCCCCTTTTTAGTTGTCCGAAAGTCAATATACAATATATACATGCAGGCCAGGCGGTGGTGGTGGTTAAGTGTATTATTAAAGGTCAAACCCACCAAGCAGCGGCGCAAAGTGTCTGACCTTATACTGAATTTGGGAAGGGGTGGTTGTGAGGTACGTCTAATAAGCGTGGAGGGGTCACTGGGGTTGGGGGTGGGGGGGGGGCTTTAGGTTTAGTATTTCTTATTTGTTTACTTCCATGCTTCTATATGCTAATTCATCATTACATCGCCATGATGATGATTATCATCATTATCATCATCATCATCATCATCATCATCATCATCATCGGTAATGTTCACATCTTTAGTTGTCCGAAAGTCAATATACAATACATGCAGGCGGTGGTGGTGGTTAAGTGTTATATTAAAGGTCAAACCCACCAAGCAGCGGCGCAAAGTGCCTGACCTTATACTGATTTGGGGGAATGGGTGGTGGTGAGGTACGTCTACTAAGCGTGGAGGGGTCACTGAGAGTGGGGGCTATGTGATTAATATTTCTTAATTGTTTACTTCCATGCTGATATAATTATATGCTAAGTCATCATTCCATCGTCCTAATCATGATCATGATGAAGATCATGATCATGATCATAATCATCATCATCATCAGCATCATCAACATCATCATCATCATCATCATCATCATCATAGTCATCATCGTCATCATCGTCATCATCATCATCATCAACGTCATCATCATCATCATCATCATTATTGTCATCATCGTCGTCAGCATCATCGTGGACATCATATATCCATTTATACTTGTCCTATAAAGTCAATTAAATGTTATATTGTATACAAACAAAAATGCACATTTTTTCCACCATTTTATCATTTTTGCACTTGTCAACAAATATATCCAGCGCCCTCATATTTCTCACCCGACAAAAATACTGTAATAAATCAATAAATGCTGCTAAGTGCTACTTAACATAATTCCTACAAGCCACTTCTGACAAAGCTGACCAGTCGCCGTGTCAAAGTAAAGTCAATTTAGAGCCCTTCACCGATGACATCCTATTCTGACGTTGTGAAGTTTCTGTAGCGTACATAACATTGTATCGTTTGAAAAAGGATGGGTGAGGGGGGGGGGGGGGTTGTCAATCCCAAACTTACTGTCTTTTGCTGCAAAGACATAGTACTGCTTCACTTAAGTCCTATTAGCAAATGGCCAAGCTGACCAGTCGCGCCAAAGTAAAGTCAATTATTAGAGAACGTGGCCTTTCGTGGATTATCATCTTGTTCTGACGTTGTTAAGTCTATGTAGCGTAAATAATATTATTTAAAAGGATTCTGTGGTGGGGAGGGGGGGGGGGGAGGGGCGGGGAGGGGTCAATCAGCAACTTACTGCCTGTTGCTAGGGGTCCGAATTAATAATTAACATATGTTGACTGAGTTACCATCCTCCCACCCCCTCATTTCAATAACATACTCCTTTGTAATGTTTACTGACCCTAACCATTCAGAAGAGAATTTAGGGGGTGGTGGTGGTGTGTGTGTATGTGGGGGGGGGGGGGGGGGCAAACCTTTAATTACTGCCCTTTGCGTGGGGTTCTAAGTCAAATTAACATTTGCTGATGGAGTAAGACCCCTCCCCCTTATCATTGGCAGACCCCGTTGTCATGTTTGTTGACCCTAATCATTAAGAAGCCAATTTGGGGTGGGGGTGGGAGGGGGGAGGGGTGTCAATCCTCAACTTACTGCCTTTTGCTGGGGAAGTAAAAATTAACATTCGTTGACAGAGTTAACCCCCTACCACTTCACCCCCGCTCTCATTGGCAGACTCATATGTCATGTTTGTTGACTCTAATCATTTAGAAGCTCAACTAGTTTAGGTTGTGGACACAGGCTTGGCGGGGGATGAGGGAGGGATGTGTGTAGGTGGTGCAGCTGTAGACCCCTTGGATCGAGTTTTGAAAATGTCCATATTTGGGCAAAAACATGCCATATTCGGGCAGAACCGTTTCATATTTGGGCAAAAACATGCCATATTCGGGCCGAACCATTTCATATTCTGTCCAAACCGTGTCATATTCGGAAGATTGCATGTTGCACTTTTGTGTTATTCGTTAAAAATCGTGTTATGTTTTGAATAAGCAATTAAAATAGTATCCTATTAGAATGATAAAGACTATGACTATTTTTCTTGGTTTTTTGTTCGCTTGAAAAGTGAAAAGTCGGGAAGGAAATTAATTGGGCGAATACCTCAGTCCATTGATATATACGAAAAGTCGGGATAGGCATGAATAAAAGGTTCACATCTTACTATGATAACGCTCAGAATCACTCCCATACATGGGGTGAGGGTCAGGGGCGTAACAGGTGCCTATTATCAGAGGGAGGGGGGGGGGCAGAGCCAATTGTCAAAAATGTTAATTTTCCCAATGGTTTTATTGATTTTCTTGCTAGATTTTCCTCCTGAAATCCTTCTTGGGTGGGGGGGGGGGGGGAGGGGGGCAGTCTGCCCCCAACCCCTCGGCTATTACACCAATGGTGAGGGTAGGGGTATAAAGGAGGCAAGTGCCAACCCTCAACCCCTCCTGTCTGTAAAACTTAAAAATAACATACACACGACGCCATTATTATGCTGATTTAGTTGCCCGCCTTCTCCTTCCACTGACTAAGACCATTGGAGGATCCAGGCCTCTTTCCTCCTATGTTGAGGATAATGGTGTTTTGCTAGTTCAGGATAATGTGGACATTGTTCGCTTGTTCGCTTGCTCTGCGATGGATTCAATATACGACCATTCCTCAATACCGATGCAAGAGAGGCAGTAATTACGTACGCGTTTAGTCTCGACTAATTCAAGGGTACATGAATATGCATGCATAATAGGGTAACATCTATTTTATCATGATAACGTTCAATCTGAGCGCTCTACTCCGTGGGGGTAGGGTGGGATGAGAGCAGGTGGCACGACCGCCCAACTTTATCGCC
>JAUELG010154924.1:0-10064 GCA_031471515.1 Dendraster excentricus | reverse complement strand
TCGGCAGCGACGACCAACCAGTCCCTGTAAACGCATTCCCCATCTGCAATCTGAAACAATCGCCATCGTCAGAGCCGTGTCTACACTAAGCAGTAAAGTCTGGGCATGGAGTGTAGTATGTTTCAAGAAAAGGGTTGTCATTTCCAGTCCATGCCGGAAAGAACAAGGTGTGCCACAGTGTAACTATACGTATGTAAAGTGTGAACAAACGGAGCGTTTTAACAGTGTAAACAAACAGTTACACTCACACTGTAAACACAGTGTTTATTAAACACTAACACCAGCCTTGAATACCATATTTGCAATCTCACAATGTCAGCCTACACCATCCTAACCCGAATTCATCTCAAGTATGATGGTGTTTAAGGCCGATGTTCATGTTTTATAAACACTAACACCGCCCTTCAACAACATGCTTGAAATCACCAATTGAGCGCACGTACTGCCGCCACAGTGTAAAATCGTCTGTATTCACAGTGTGTAAAATAGTGCGCACACGCTGCCTATCTCAGTGTGCTCACAGTGTGATGATTGTCCATCCACGTCAACACCTATCTGCTTAAGGTGACACAACCCTGGACCTCGTGTTTCTCTATGTGGTGATCTATGAACCTTTGTTACACTTGACTTTGGCCGAGCTAGCCTGATGAGACGCATCAATCATTTCAAGGAATGCATCATCTCTCGTGACCATTTACTACACATGGACCCCGTTGCAGAAAGAGATACAATCAATGTGAGCTAGGTGATTGGTTGTACGTTCGAAAAGTAGCACGTTTCACCCAATCGGGTTTGCGCATCTAGCACACGTGATCTGATTAATTGTAACTTACAATAGATACTGTATCTCTTTCTACAAAGGGGTTATGAAGTTTGTTTAGGGCAGGACATGTGAATTAATCTGGGAATTCAACTGACTTTCGTCGAACTATACTTCAGGCGCACCAATTAAACATGTTCAAGGAATACATTCCTGCCAGTTTTCCAGTACTACACAAGTTTCGTAAGCAGCAAATGTACATAAATTTATAAAGGTATACGACTATCATTAGGTGATCCCCAAACTTAAACGTTTGGTGAGAACCCGTTTCTTATCGCGATGCACTGTACAACACCACTTGGGACGTTTGGCAATATTGACATCGCTGTGATAATAATTCAATTGTTAAGAAACTTCAAAATCTCAACAATATTTCAAGAATATTTTAAGTACAAATGCAGCGATTTTTGTCGTTTTGAAGTACGATCAAGAACAGCGCAGATATATCCATTTTACAGCTCGTTTAAAACGACAGAAAAGGGAGATATTCTACATTTACGAAAGTTGACAAGAATCCAAAACAACAGTAATATGCATAGAGGAAGTGATACAATTTCTAAGTTGCTACATAGTGAACATGGTGCGATACAATAATGAACTTAATAATTTCAATATTTACCTATCTAAATCATTTATTTATGTACACAAATATAAATCGATAAATTCCATTGGCTTTCCTGCCCTTCCAGGATAGTAAGGTCCAACTTAGAGTTAAATTCAACTAAGGATGTAATTTGTGAAAACTCTCTAGGTTCCATAAGACGGTCAGAAACACTCCTTGTTGCTCACTTCAAGAAAATACCACTACGATAGCGAACAGCAAACTGTTAAGATTCCGGAGTTCAGATCCAGAATGCTGCTTTAAAGTCGAAGACATCTGACAGTTCCCTCTTCATGCTCTTGGTATGCCTGGTGTCCTGTGTTTTACATTTGGCCCTTTACCAAGTTCAGCCTCCACCGTCCTCCTCTCTCTCTCTCTCTCTTCAGCGGGTTTTCCCTCACCTTCGATCCGTCATTAGTGGCAACGCAAGCTGGTTAACCCTGTCAGTCCCGTCTGCAGAGATACGCGTAAGATATGTCGCGCGGTAAAAAGGTGCTTGGTAAAAAGATGGTTAACAACTTGAAGAAGAAGTGAGAACTTGACTCGCGATACATATTAACATGACTTTGGAAACATCACCCCAGTTGTTGCCTACTTTGTTGCGCATGGTAGGCTCATTATCCAAAGCTAAATAGCTTGACCTTAACCGTGTACGTTCGATGGTAATTGATGTCTTATGCCAGCGAGTAAACTTGATTACTTTAACAAAGCGGGACTTTTAATAACACTTAGTGCGACTATGCTCTCGTATTATGTTGTTATCTCGAACACATTGGCAAAATAGCTAAAGCAGCTAGTGATAAAGTTCAGGACCAACCCTGTTTCAGTGTTAGATTACTTGGCCGCTATACCATTCCTTATCCCCAAACGTCTTGAGGGTAAAATCTATCAAATATATACTGAACAACAATTTTGAGTACATGATTACTTTAACAAAATTGGTATATATAATTAGGTGCAGCTTTACGTTCAGATTATGTTGTTATCTTGAATACAATTAAGAAACGTCCGACTTAGATATTCCATCTGCCTTCATGCATGTTAGGCTGATGGGGTGTTGGGGGAATGGTGTGGTCGGTGTTGGGGATTGCCCCCACCCTTTTACGAGTCTTTACGGTATAGCAATTTGGTCTCCTCTCATTTTGTCTCCCCCCATATATGGTCTACTAGAAAATCATGGATTTGGTGGCTTAATCATGATTATAATTAAGGCTTACGATTAGGCTAAGTGTTGTTAATTAGGGTTATGGTTAGGTTTTGGGTTAGAAAATCATGCAAAATCAGCCCTTTTTTGCATGCTGACAGGGAAATTGTCACCGTCAACAGGGAAAATCTGCCTCAAAACACCATCTCAAAACGGGAAAATTGTCTTCTCTGACAAGGCACCCCTGTTACGCCGCTGGGGATCGAGTTTGGAGTTGGAAAGGCATCAGGTTGTAGACTAAATGAGAAGATAGACCAACTAGGAGTAGACCAAGTGAACATAAACATTAATTACCTTGAGGTAAACTTAAGAAATAATGATATGGAACTGGTCATTTATTCTAAACAAACTTGATTACTTTAACTCTTAAAACTTAGCATCCACATACCTTCTGATGAAGCTGTTATTTCAAACAAAGTCGCTATGGCTGCAAGATCTCTTATCTTTTGTCCACGCCCTTTTGTGAATTCCTGCTAATCCTGGCTATTTGAATTCAATTGCGAGACAGAAAACGTGCGTTTTTCAACCAATCAAATTTGCGCATTTTAGTCACGTGATCTGTCTTAGTACAATTAAGTGCTACTTTAAGCTCGCCTTCTGAAACTCCTTTTTGCAAAGGGGCCAGGCCTGTTCGTGGTGTTTGTGCATAGCCTCTAAAAATTCCTACTATTTGGCATTTGGCATAATGATTCAGTAGTTGTGTTGTCAATAATGACGTATCGTTGTAATTTCGCAGAGGTTAATTGATGGAAGGCCAATAAGGATCTCCGCGTAATATAAGTATACTTTTCTTTTTAATTTTGAAATACCTCTAAGTATACATGCACACAGTCGCCTACTTAGGCCTACATGATTTACAATACATAGTCATTAAAGAGAAATCTATCTATTTGCAAGGAGTTCGTGTTTGAATCTCCTTGCTATTACATTGGAAGCGTAGTGCAGGCTCATTAATTCCTGCCCAGGTACTGTATTTATTCTAGTTGTATTATTTACAATGTACACATGCCTAGACCAGCTACGTTCCTGGTCTAGCCATAAGTACATTTTACAAAATATTATTTGTAACAAATATTAGTTGTAACATGTACATGTAGGCAATTTGTGCAAACACAATTATTCACTGTACTGAGTGACGATTTGCTATGTTTATAAAGACAGTTATAATCACGACATTTAGCATGTTTATCTCTGACAGACAGGACATAAAGATAAAATATTTATGGTTTCATAAAATGTTATGTGTATAATGATGTAAACTTATAAATATGAGTTCATTTGTTGTTGCTGATCGAGTTTGTACAATAAAAAGAAAGAAAAATTTATTAAAGGGGAAGCAAATGCTGGAATTTTCGCTTGTTGTTACATGTACTACAGTAATAGACGCATAATTCCAGTCGTATATTTCTTTAGTATACCCATGTATTTTACTTAAATCCATGGTATAAATAATAGTGGAAATAAACCATGCTTTTATTCCATCAACTGTTCGTTTTTTTTTTAACCCAATGTTCAGGCTGCCATGTTTTACATCAGCAAAACGTCATCTGAGACCAGTACTGCGCGTGCACTAACTCGAGCGAGTTACATAACCTCTGGCCTATCAGCAGATTCAACAAACAGTGGTTTAATTTGAGTAGAAAATATTATAATAAATGCATTATTAATGTATTGATCAAGCTTTCTCGACTTCAATATTAGCAGTGACTTCTTTGTCGTCTTCGTAGACGCGCATGCGCATTTTCAACTGAGATGTAATTGCAAGTGGCCATGGTCGATGGTTTGTGCGTGACACGTACCGGAACACGTACAAATCGTGATGTATGATGATTGGTGTTCTAAACTATTAATTTGTCTACTTGTTTACAAAATTGAAAGGTATGGAAGTAAGAGATTGTGGTCATGTTGTCCTTCTCTTAATAGATCAACGAATTATCGTATGAGATTATACTCTTTCGTTATTGGTTTAAGTTCATGTACTTGAACGTGACGCACTTTTCAACAGGTGAGCATGCACGGTGGTGGTAGTTATACCGTACCGCACAGTGTTAATCGATCTGCCTTACCCAAAAGGCGGCGGTTTTCAAATACTCGTTTAATAAGGCGAAATTCGACGCATCCTAATTGTATCAAAATCTCGTTCAATGATAAGACACAGTTCGTAAACATCCGGACATTATACAAATAGATAACCCTAACTTGCCAACAATGGACACGGAGAGGCTTACACTTTTGAGAAAACGCGTGCCAAGAGGAAAGGTGGATGACTATTTTGGGGTTTTCATTTGAACTTTATTATACTAAAGCTGTTTTTGTTTGTTGAATACAGCAAAGGTTGTTCACAATTTGAGTTCAACACTCTACACAATTAAATCTACCAAAGCTGATATTACACGCACAAGTTATATTTTACTCTGGCATGTCTGAAAGATTAATGAATGGTATGGAACAGAATGGCATTATTGAATACTTACGGGCGCATGATCGTAAAAGACCACTAACTTTATTCAATTCTAAGTCTATTTTGGATAAAATGGCAAATAATTAAGCACATAATCAACTATTCATCACCTTTGCTCATGTAAAAAAAATAAGTACTAGATCCCTTTAACAAATGTTGTGTCTATGTTCCTTCCAGTCTTAAGTGCACGAGAACTTTGACACCGGAAGTGAAACACACAACGGAAATAATGGAAATGACCTGCTTCCCCACAAAAAAGGCGGGGAATTCGAACAGATTTAGTTTGATCAGCGAACAGCGCGTATAGCTGCATTATATGTTGTACATTGAAGGCGGGAGGGATTTAGAGAAAAGAAAAACAAAATCATGTGCTTTTTTACAGTATTTGTATTCAGAATAGATTTTGAATGGTTATTACCTAATGTTAAATCTACAAATTAGTAATTGTGTAGCGGGTTTATAGGTGTGATTCTATTACGTATTTATGCAAATACGTATAATCGATACTGGTAGCGGAAGTAATAGTACATGAACCACTGTTACTTCTATCATCATACTATTTCTGTCTAATTTGCTACTAATACTAATAAACGTTGTGCATGTCTTTTTTTTATGATTCATTTGATTTTTACTTCTAATCTTGTTATATCCTCTTATTCGACTTCTTTCTGTATTTAAGTATTTGTATGAGCCTTGCGAACCGCGATTTCTTTTGCGAAGTCATCATCATCACGCAAAAAAAAAGCCAGAAAACACTGCAACAGTCATCGCGCAAGCTTATTCATGATTGTGCCTCTGGGATGTCGTATAACTCATATCACGGATGATACTACTTTTGTTGAACCATGCACCGTCCTTATCCTGACTGAACAAACTAATTATAGTTTATATGATATTATTCTGTTCTTTAATCGGTGTTGATGACAATTATATCCCTTGGCTATATTTCACACGTTGGCGACAAGCATACGCAATTAATTAATTTGAAGTTTACTCGACAAACATAACAATTATAATCATGAACAGGCGCCATGATATTATATATGCTAAGTAATAATGTTGTTATTCTTCTATAACCGTATCAATAATCATCATTTTAGAGCAAATATGTTTTAAGAGCAAAGAAACGCACGTATGCTTTTATTTTATGAGAAGAACAAAATATATTGGTATGTAATAATATTCATTAAAACAATTACAATATCGTTGAAGTTCATGTGACTTATGTTTCACTTTTTTTCAAAATGAAGACGGCCTCACATTATTTTCTTCATCCCTTTTTATTTCCAACTCTTACATAATCCATGCACTATATTTGTTAGGAATTAATATCAAGTGTATAAGGAACGATGTATGCATAACTTTCGCTATTTTAAAATAACGGTAACTGTAACACCATTATTTCTTTCATTTTATAGTTAATACCGTTTATCTTTAAACACGATCTCGTATACTTTATAAATCATTTCACAAGCGAATCACTTCTCTGACAATATTTTAAGAATCAGAATTATCCAGGGGATATTAGTGGTACTGTACATTATACAGCACATTGAGGGAAACGGATTTCCGGCTTGCGGGTTATATATTTATTTTAAAATCTATTCAGATCTAATGTCACCATCTCCCTACAAAGTTAGACACTTGCTCTTGCAAATGGTTTTGGAACATTTTATAATGTCGCAATGTCAAGTGAACAAAATAATAATGATACAAAGGAACATCCTGGAAAACGAATTAATATCTGGCGGATAAGGATTCCTTTAAAATCACATCAAATTCCACCCCCTTCCTTAAGTTAGTCACTTGAGGTTACTATCATGCAATCTGATTTCTAGAACATAATGATGTCAATTTACTAACATATAGTAGACAGAACATTCGGGAAAACGAATCATCATCTGACGGACAATCTCTTTTTTTTGGTTGGGTGAAAATATTTATAAAGATATTATATATCATAATTTCCATATCTCCGACTTAGTCACTTTCACTTGAAATTAAACAGACCAATTACTCCCTTTTCTATTTATCATTTATCATTTCTATTTAAAGAGCTTAGTTGCAGAAGGGGCTAAATCCACCTCCCATACAATTCGAGTTAGCGATATCAGTACATCGATAAGGTACGTAACTATGTAAAGTCCAAATTTGAGGCCAATTTACTCACTCAAAATTATAGACAGTTACATTTTGTCTTATTCCCATCGCCATGTTTATATAGTTAAAAAAAGTAAAAAATAAAAAACCAGCTTTACTCCAAATTTGAAAAAAGCGGATCTAACCCCTTTTAGAAATAAACTCTTCATTTCTGCACCGTAACGGGTCAAGTTCAGCACTTTCAATCCCTTTCCTTACAAACAATTATTTCAAATTGAGACGCAAAATTGAAAACAAGAAAGGAAAAGAGTTAACGAAAGAAAATCAGTAAAGTAGGGGTGGGAAAAGAAAACACGGACGCGCAATTCATTGTAATCATGAATTTGACAAACAAGAAGCGGAAATTACATGGAACAGGGGGCTACACCCTTAGTTTTATGTTTGCAGGAGATTAAAAGAAGGGGAGAAAAAGAAGAAAGTCCGAAATTAACTGCATTCGTGTGTCTGTTGTTGTTGTTGTTATTTGTTCGGGGGAAGATGGTTTTGTTTGAACTGGATGCGAGGAAGGGGCGCGCGAGAGGCACTGCTAGCGATGATGAGGGTGATTCTGATCGAGTTAGTGCTAACTGCTAATGGGATGGGACAGTTTGCCGGATCTCGCCCAATTAGCCTGCTTCCAAGTCACTGCCGAGGCGGCACCCCAGGAGTGGAAGACGTTATGCGGTTTCCTCAATTTCTCCGATCATCTCCGCCGAAATCCCCCCGGTGGGACGGCGCGGGGAAACACAACGATTGGTGTCATAATCGTGACGGCTTCTTTTGTGTCAATTCTACCCTCAAAATTCTTCCTTCTCCCCTGTTTCCAATTTGCTTTACGTTCTTCCTCCGATTTCTCCTACTCCAATTCCCACCCCGATCGCTAATTTGTTTTCTCTTTTATCTCCCTTTTTCGACCCTGTCTGCCAGTTCTTTTGGTTCCACTGGTTCGGATTTACATACAGCATCTTCATGAGCTGAACATCTCCGGGATGACGAAGGGTTAAAATGAACGGGAGGCCCGTTGATTACGTTTAGGTCTTAGGGTCAGCGAAAAGAAGCGTACGTGGTTAAGAGTACATGGGACTACGGGGAGAAACCTAAATGTGCTATTTATGTGGATGGGTTGGCCGCATGAGACAATGGCGTTCATCCAATGAATCAAGAGCCTTCTAATCAGAAACGTGTTTCTGAAGGGGCCGATCTAAATATACATATGTACGGCTACAAGAGAAACAATTGCAATAGTAAAGATGTAAAAGAAAACAAAACGTTGCGTGATGGTTTCGGTGTTTTTTCTTGCTTTATCTTCAATCTTGTAAGTTTTTTATGATCGTGATTAATGTGAAGATGACTCGGCGAAGATGCAAAAACAAAATGGTTAATAAACTTAAAAATCAATTTCGGAATCATGGAACGTTTATGCCAGCGGCGCGGATCAACATCTGAAATCAAATGGCACAATCTCCTCATATCAAACTAAATAGACAAAATCATAATGTACATCACATTGTTAGTTAGTTCTAATCTTCCAATCATGTTATGTATTTTTTCGTTTTGTGTTAAACAGATTTCAACGAAGATCGGGACACTTTTGGTGACAAAATCATCGATGATAAGAAGTCGTGATGATATAAGCCCCTCGTGTTTATTGAATTTCCTCTGTACTTGACTATTCTAAATTGATACTCATGTTGTGAATTGACGCCTAACAAGCGTCTGATATGACTAGACCGCCGCGTTAGAAAACTTATGTTATTATTTTGTGGTTTTCTATAATTTGAGCGAATGAATAGATATCAAGCATTATCACCTACGTGTATGTTACAATCATGACAATTGTGAATTGTATTTGTTTTACTACATAATAATTAATAATAATAATTGTACATTTATATCGCGCATACATCTGTCCGTTCGGACACTCGTGGCGCACATTTCAAACACATTAATTACACAAAGCATACAACATGTACAATGGTAATCTTTAGCATAAAACGTAGGAATTAATAAACGCAGTGCATACGAGAGCCTGGTAGGTCCTGTATTAGAGTGATCCACTATTTAATTTCATAATGTTTTTTTCTCGAAAATAATACCATTTGAGAGATCAATCATTCACTATTAAAATTGTAAGGGCCTTCTGAATGATGCGTGCTTATGGTATTTTATGAAGAAAAAATAATAAAACGGATTATGTTTATCCAGTGAAAAAATGACAATATTGTCGCGGAAACGGTTTTCAATTAAATAATGAGCAAATCATACTTTTCACAAACATTTCACATATCAAAACCTATTTCGTTGTAATGTTACCATCAGTCAAATGGTAAGGTATATACATGTACGAGATAAATGTTCCCAGTGATTTTGGTTAACATTGTCAAAATCTTCAAAATCCAATTGAATTTATAGCGGTTCCTTTGTATTGTGTTGTATTTTATTAACCCCCAAAAGCATGGGATCGGTTTCGGTTTATAAAATGTTCCTTTCGTTGAAAGGACATACACGATTGAAGTTACCAGACATCAAATTATGCAATGGATAGACAGAACCGTATACAAAATGAGTGAAATGAGTTAGTGACTGTCACTTTTCATTTTTGCTCCGAAACACTTCAATCGTGAATATCTTTTTAACAAAAGGGAAATTTGAGAAACCGAAACCTGTCCCATGCTCTTTTTTTTAATTATTTGTTTTTGTTTGATATGATGAGGGAACCGCCATAAGTCCAATTGGATTGTGAGGATTTTGACAATTTTACTAGGGGCAGATCCACTTTTGCAAGCTAAATTTCAAAAGTTGCGAGGTTATTGTCTTATATGATAGAAAATGTCATTTA
>JAUELG010154813.1:0-10064 GCA_031471515.1 Dendraster excentricus | reverse complement strand
GAGCATGAACATAAAAAGGGTGGAGGGGAAAAACATTCTCCCCTCAAGGACACTCCTATACATGCACATTCGCCCCCACACATGCATACACACACACACACACGCGCGCGCACACTCACACGCACACATACACGTACATACACAAACATAAGGCAACGCAACCTTTCTTGTTTAAATGTCATATTCGACTCATTGTCATCTTCCACAGTCATCAATATGTTTTTAAAGAAAAATTAGTTGACTTAGAGGTTATGTAAGAATTGAAACTAGACGACAATTGCGTGAATGATGGCGAATAAAATGAGGTTGTATACTAAGATTAAGAGTACAATATACGATATCCCATGATGATGTTGTACAAAGAGATCTTAGATCATTTAATAGTTTAAATTGCTATGGGAATTATTATTACACTTATAACTAAAAAGGGAAAACTCATCAATTATATATATATCTGTATGAGCCAAATATTAACAATTATGTTATTCAACATACAACGGTATAAGCTATGCATTTACCGAAGAATGATAATTTTGTGACAAATTGCGCAATATAAATACAAAGAATCGATGTACAGCTCAATTTTCATAATCTCATTGGTATGTGTACAAAATCGCACAGGGAAACCGATTTGTCTTCAAAGTTAAAAAAGTGGATTTAACCCTTTTTTGAATTATTCTCTCAATATACTATAGTATTCAGTACATGCATCTGCGCTACACGTGTATTCACTTAAATATTTCAGCGCTGCTCTTCATTAAAAAATTAACAACATATCTGTTGATTATCAGGGGTGAACCCATATGCAAACACGAGAAACTAGAGCTTTGTTTGGTCTATGGGGGGGGGGGGGGAGGTGTCAAGTCGATCCCAAAGCCCTCTGCTGACAGGGCCGAGTCGACCCGGTTCGTCTGGTTTTTATTCGGATCGGCTTAGTTTTCAATGCCTCGCGGCACACATTTTGCCCATCGAGAGACAATCGGATGCCAGTCGAGGCCGATTCAACACGATGAATCGGATCCGACCGACAAGGCTCAACTCTAGCCTGATTTAAACCAGTCGGATTGGATCGAGTTGGCTCTGTCTGTAGAGGACTAAAGCCCGGCGCAGACAGAGCCGACTCGACCCGACTGGTTTTCCGCCTGATAATCTCGATATGCGTTGCCTCAGGAATCTGGTTATGTAAATCAGCTGAGCGTTAGAGGACATACGATGCAAATTCATCATGTTGAATCGGACCCGACTGAGCGAAACTGAACCTAGCCTGACTGAAAGCCAGTCGGATCGGGTCGAGTCTTCAGAGGACTTACAAGGGTATTGATTAAATCGCTCGGTGGCCTTTTCATCTTTGTATTCATTACTCTTCATGGTTATATAATTGATGATTCACATTGTATTTCACAAATCAAAGCGTCTGCTTTACATGACGACTTCCCAAGTAGAACTATTATTCCGATGTTCATGACTCCAGTGTAAATTATGTAAATATAGATCACAATGTTATTTCGATTATTATTTTGAACTGAATAAAATCGGACAGCGCAAGCCGGCAAATAATCAATATTAGTGTAAAATTGAATTGAAAAAGAAGTTTTTAAAACATTTTAAAACATTTAATAATCGCGATGACTTGGTCCTCATATTTGTATATTATGAATATCACAACGCATACATTATTATCTGAAACATCGAAACATCGAGTTTAATATCAACACGTGTGTTTTAAATGAAATCTTTCAGTGCTAATGGAGCTAGTATGTACTACAATACGATACACACAGCACTCGTGTCGGGTCACAATGAAACTAGTAGTCAAATGGTTAATCGGTCATGATTGTATCGAAGTTTGTGTTGATCCATCAAGCAAAGAGCGATCAATAATTAACGCATCGCTCTGAACGGCTCGTACGGAGATTAATCCACGGCCTTCTTTCCTCTGACATGCAAGGAGAGATAATCGAGAGCCTGCCCAGTGTTTCATAAAGGTACCTGTGACTTGTATCATTACGGGGATTTTTTTTCCATGGTGCTGTAAGAATATTTGACCATCATTAATTTTGGTTCACAAAAATAAGCTCTAATTTTGCAATTAAATAATATACTGCTTGCCTAACAATGTTTTCAAAATTTTCGAACGGGATGGGTGCATGGGCATGATAGGGAATACGTATGGTTACTGCAGCCTCACAGCCCATTGACTCATGTCATTGACCGACTACCTCGATGACATGCTTTTAGAAAGAAAGTTAAAGGGGACCATCGGGCAATAACAACACATTATATGCTTTGGTACTGTTTTGTGATATCAAATAGACAATCGACATTTTGCAAAGGGTTGTGTAATTATAAAACAAAGCATTTCATTTACAGCGCTTACGGAACATGGGCTATTTCCATGTTCCTGGTGTGCGAGTGCGTCAAAGCTATGTACGCGTACGTTTGTATGCAATACATTCCCGGGCGGGTTGTTTGCCTCGCAAACGCAGTAGTCGCCAAGTTCAGACCGCATAAACGCATGCCTAAGAATGATGATGCGTTATCCAATTATTTTTTTTTTCCTGAAAACATATTTTTGTGAAATTGTTGACGGAATGGAATGCCAAAGATGTTACTTTTCTACAATCAAAATATTAGTTTCGGGTGGTGGTATACTTGAAGGTGATAGGTGAGATTTGGTATTGAGGGCGCTACACAAAATACATTAGTTGTGATATAATGACAAGCTGACCGTCAAATTTAGAAGAGGACAGTTATAACTTTAATGACAGAATAAACTTTACTTGACTTAAATTGGTTCAGATTTGTAATCATTGTGGGGCCCCATAATTATTTGAATATTTTGAACCAACCGTTATTTCTTTAAGTGCTTCTTCTGTTCAAAAATACTAAAGAGGTTTTTTAATAGTTGTTGATTATCTTTCTATCTAATCACTATTTCAATAAAAAAAAATCACAGGCACAATATTTCATTCACGATGTTTAAAACCGATGAATTTTTAGAAAGTGCCCTTGTGAGTCACTAAAATAAATTGTGACCAAACTGTACTCTCTTTACAATACATGAAATAAATTACGCGTAGCTAAAATCGAAATGTGTTGATCGGTCATATCAAAGTAAAGTGTAAACAAAGAAAATATAACAAAGAACAAATTTAGGACAAGCAGCAGCAGAGAGAATAGTCCCCTTTAACCTTCTACCACCCCACCTCCACCCTAACATCCTGCAGATGTTCGATTCTGACTATACTACGCTACTCGAGCATGCGTTAGAAACAAAGAGGATCCCCGTGTACTATGTTGTAATAATTCATTCGTTCACTGAACAAAAAAAACGCGGGAAAAACAAGACAAAACCAGGACGAATTTGAGCCCGATCGCGGAAGGAGAGAGTGCTCATATGTCGTTGAGGATCACGGATTCATACCCTTTTCTAATTAATATATTCATCGTACCTACGGGAGAAAGCCTTTGTTCATGATGTTCTTACTTTATCAGTGATGGGGTTAGCGAAACTTTTTGTTCCTATTGATGGTATTTTAACTAATTATATTGTTGTTGTTTTGTTTTGACTGTTGGGTCACGTTTTGCCCTAGTTATATATGTTCGTGTTGGAATCATCATCACCAGGAGCTGATGAAAATAAAACTTGCTTTATCGTCATCACCATCCACATCATCACAATCTTCATCATCATCACCCTCATCATCATCATCATCATCATCATCATCATCATCATCATAATCATCATAACCATCACCATCATTCTGCCCCTTTCACCTTACCATCCTCTAACGCTCTTGTTATTAGTATTGAAGTGGTTGAATTCGTCGTTGTTATTATTCGATATAGTTTGTTGCTATTTCGTATTGATATTACCTTCTCTAACCATTTCAATGACGTCATAATGGTTAAGAATAAAGCGTCACCTTCTTGAGATCTTGAGACTTACTTTAAAACGTATAATATGCCATGGCGATCCTTTTTCTATTTCTCGTATTTTATTTGTCCCCCCGTTTCCTTCCCCACCCCTTACGTCATTTAAAACATTTCAATTACATTTTGATCGTCTAAGCGAATATTCTTCTTTCTGTTTTCCCTTTATTTGTTTGATTATCTGTTATGCTCTTGTTCTTCAAATCTCTGTCGTTTTATTTTCTCGTGCATATCCTTCACCCGCCATGAATTATACAACATGCAAAATACGTCTTGATTACGCGAGGAAAACTACTGACCATAAGCAGATAAGGGTGTTCTTCTTCTTCGTATATTTTCCATTCCCCTTCCCTGACGTATAAAAGATGTAAAATGCATCTTGATTGCGCTTGCGAATAATGTAACGCGTGTAGTATTCAGCCGGGGTGTCATAAATAGCACCCTTCGTCCCCTATTGGTTGACTATCGAAGGTTACTGAATCAAACGTTGCCATTAATGGTTTATTATAAAGCCCGCACGGGGCTGTTTCGAAGGCTGCTCAATAAAACGGCTGGTCCTTTCAATGGTTGATTAATACATTATTATATCGACGTACAATATATGAGATTCGTTTATAGGGACTAAGTAACATTGTCCAAATCCTAAAATTAAATTTGACTTCTATCAGTTCCCTCATACATTGTTGTATTCGTATTGACAATAACATCATAGGACAGGTTTTGATTTTTCAAATTTCCCTTTCGTAACAAAGATATGCACAATTGAAGTGTTCAGTGTTCAAAAACTCGGGCGGAGTTTTAGAACCATGTACAAAGTGAATGCAGTGAATTACTGAATATCACTTTACATTTTTGCTCATAACTTAGCCATGCAATGTCCATTTGCTTTGAAATTTTCACACAATACAATTGCATCAACCATTCATCACTCTGTGCACATGGCAACAAAGTTATTAGACCCCTTTAATAATAAAGGCTGCACTGAAGCCAAATCGAAACGTTGTCTTGTTGATGTTTAGTTATTGTTTTTATATAAGTAGCCTTTTTAAGAGTCCTCTGCCCAATAATGTTTAGTTGAACGAGATTTAGGTTTTATATTCGATATCGACTCGTAATGTTTTTTGTTGATCCAAAATATTTCCTTAATTTGTACATCTTTCTGAACAATATGTTTGAACAAACAAGGAACAATAATAAGAGCTCGCTTCGGCCGAAAGGCGCTAAATCCACTTTCCATGAAAAAAAATAAAATTAGTTAACCGTAAATGTGCATGTATAATCTACGTAGCTATCTATGAATCTAGATTTTACGACAAATAACTCACTCGAAATCCAAATTATAGAAAGTTTGATTGTCATATTCCCATAGGCACAAATTGTTAGACAAAGAAGTCTGTTTTCGGAAGTTGAAAAAGTTGATTTAGCGCCTTTTGGTCGAAGGCTCGTATTCTTGTTTTCTATTGTGTAATTACCTCCGATAGATGGATAAGCTTGTAAACATGATAAATGGTACTTGTACATTAAATAAAAACATTTTTTTTAATTAATCAGATAAAAAAAAAAGCATAAAAGTATTCGGTGTTTTGGCCAAAGTGTATTTCCTTAAGGATGGTCCTTACTGTAGCTTGAACAAATCTTCAGCATTATTTTGTGATATATTAACCTTAATATTATTCTTTCTCCGGACAGGATCCATCAAGCGAGGAAGTCGGGACGTGAAAATCTTGCTACCTGGTCGTCGCAATCCCTGAGAAGCAGTCCATCGAGCATAAGCTGTCTACTAGACCTACCGCCGCCCAACGTCGTCTACCGTTGCTAACCGTTGCCTATCGTCGCCTACCGACACCTACCGTCACATACCGTCGACTAGTACTACCTGTAAAATTATATAAATACTACTACTACTACTACTACTACTACTAATAATAATAATAATAATAATAATAATAATACTTCTACAACTAATACCTCTAGTACTACTACTGCCTATAGTAATATTATTGCTACTACTACTTTTTAGTACAACTGCGACCCGATTTCACTTACGTCTACCAAAATACATCAATAGCAACGACGACATCAACAAAAGTGTCTAACTTCTACTACGAAGATAACTATTACCATTGTACTACTACTATTATCGTTTCTTATACTACGACTAGTAATACTCGTACTTCTTGTATTTACTACTACTGTACTACGACTACTACTATTATATATCCTATGATTGATATTACTACTTGTACTACTGATTCTACTTCAATAATACATTAGTAGGAACATCGGCAACACGAACTTCGCCTCATATAAAGATACAGCGTCGCAATGAGACTCGTGTGGTGGTGGTTGTTGCTTGCAACATGTTGGGCCGGTAGTCGCGCCAGCAACCCGCTGTTAGATGATGCAGGTATAAAGGAATGTGCTATATACATGAATGTATTTATATATTTTGTTTTCAATTATATTTAAATTGTATAAAGTCATTTTATTATCTGCGTACAAACAAATATAGAGTTAGTTTCGCTCATTCGGAGCCGATACAACATGTTTGAATTGGCCTCGAATGAACTCCGACTGGCGCTTCTGCTCATGTCAACAAAGTTAAAGTTAGTTCGGCGTAGTATATCAAACGCACTTCGTCATCTTGCCCGCGATGCCTTCTGCACAATGAATACGTGTTATTTGGTGGGCGCACACTAGCCTAGTTCAAAATAGCGACCCGCAGTGTTGCATCCCGAGGCTTGATGAACTTTAATGGATCCCTTTTTCATTCCGATTCGGTTCAACTCCCTTATAAAGTTGGATGCTTCGTCAGAATATCGTATATCGTCTAGATTTGCAATAAGCGTTTATTCAAACAACTCTATCATTTTAATCAACTAATTTGTGATAAATCTTTTTCTTTGCCCGAATTTCTCTGTTTCGCAATCGTTCGTGAATCGTTAAAAATCGTTCAATCTGACATGGGCGAGATAAGTACGGATTTTCGGAGCCCTTTCACATGGATTCGTTCCTGCCTAATGGTATTTGCATTAGCGGGATTACATCTGGCTGAGCCCAAGTTTATCCCGACTGATCGGTGCTGTAGCTTTGGGTGTGGTGACAGTGGTGCTGCATTCCGCGGGGATGAATGTTTAGAGAGTACCCATCACGTGACCCAACAAGAAAGACCAAAAAGACACGTGGGGTACACGATAGATTTAAGATAAAGATCCAACTAACAGGTTGTTTGCTTTTTTAGCAACACAAGTGTAAATCCCACGGCATGGATTACCCAGTGTTTTTTTTTTTCTTGCGGAATTCGCAATACAAAATAATGGGTCTTCTCAAACTTGTACTAGTATTTTAGTAACATTTTGAAGTACTGTAAAAATGGAAATTTGCACGCGATTACTTTGCCGCGGCCTGCCTAAAAAATGAATTTCGCTTATATTTCACTTTATAGGGGACATCACCTGTGCACACGAAAACACGCGCATTTGAACATAATATTCGCGCGCTTTGCGCGATATACGCGAACATTTCCACCCCCTCGAAACGCTACACACTGAGCCAGTGGTATTAGGCGATCACATGCAAGTGATGAAAAGCGCGTCTAATTTTACGAATCCGTAATTGCCTCTTTAATAAGATACTTTAAACCCGCGATTCGCTGTTTTGTAAATAGGTTACATTACTGTTGCGCTTGTGTTCTCTGCATCATACCACTAAATTCTTTATGTCCTTCAAACATCTGAACTCTTAATACGTTAACATATTTGTAACGAAATGGAAAAAAACCCCGTACCATGGCAAAGTTACAAAGTGCCTTTAATTTAAATATGTTTCCCACACTCCGGTACATCGATTCCGAATCCCAAAACACTTCAAAATCGGAATCTGTGTTTGCAGATCAGCTTAAAGCCGCCCCAACAGTGGCCTTAAGAGTCTAGGGCCGACAGGAAATTAAATACCGTTTCTTCGTTTTCTTTTTTTCTTTCTTTTTTTCTACCAAAATGAAACTTTCATCGTTATCTATTAAAATTATCTAGAAAATGCATAAGAAGCTGTACCTAAAACGTGACGGTGGAGTTCAAATAGTCATGGATTTTATCCCCTAACGCCTACTCTCGATGCATTATTTCGTTTAGACACCTGAAATGCGTGCCTGAAAAGTGTAACCTTTATGTCACATCTCTGTGCAAAGATACAGACAGCACTTACGAATTACCATGATCACTTATGAATATTATTATATGAATATTTGCAGATTATCAGAGTGTAATTAAAGCGATCAATGAACCTTGTCTAACTTTACGAAAAATTATTCGATCTTTAATATTGCTCTTTTATCGTGTTGTTAAGCTTATGGAAGGTAAGAGAAGAATAAAATGGTGTTAGATTTGTCAATGCATATATTTATTATGAATATATCTATTGTTAAAAATCATTGAGATCAAGACCATCCACAGACGGTCATAAACGCTATATTTGAATCTTCGGCAAATAACTCAAAATTAGCTGTAAGCTACAATCTGACGCAACCGTTGGTTTGTTTAAAGGGATAGTTGAGTTCTGGTAACGAGGGTACAGTTTCGGTCAAAATTAATTTTAGTAACCAAAACATGCACCATTACATTACAAACTAACAAATGTAACATTACCATGCTTGAAATGAATTCAAAAAGCCCATTATCATTCAAATAATTAATCAAAGATTTTTACAGTTTTTAAATAAGTGTAAGCATTTTATTCTGTTTTAATTCAGTGATTTTGACCAAATAAAGTTTATTCTGCCATTAACATTGCATGTTCTCTCAAATGTGACACTCACATTACCTCAAAAAAATGTGATGTGCAGCGCCCTCTCTACCAAAACTAAACTACCCGTTTACTACAGAAAACAACTGAAAACGCCCAAAACGGTTCCTCACTGTATTTTGTGTGAAAAGATAATTAAGTACTAGTGTAGGGTGACACTCGTTGAAATGTACAAGATAAAGAACTTATTATGAACATGCCAGTCAATAAATTGGAGGTAAATGCATTAACAACATAAAGAATGGATTGATTCCAGGGGTCATGGTATATCAAAGACGAAGGCTGATGTCAGTAAATGTATTCCAAAATTACGTTTCCATGCTTTTGACGGACGTTTATACAAAAAAGTTATATACTTTTGAGGTAATGTGAGTGTCACATTTGAGAGAACATGCAATGTTAATGGCAGAATAAACTTTATTTGGTCAAAATCACTGAATTAAAACAGAATAAAATGCTTACACTTATTTAAAAACTGTAAAAATCTTTGATTAATTATTTGTTGATGATCTTTCAATTTCATCATTATTTCAATAAAAATTTACATGCAAAATTGTGTATGGAAAATGTTTGAAACCAATGCCTTTTGAGAAGCGCCCTCTTGTGTTTAAATTGCTCATTTTTAATGATAACGTGCTTTTTACCTAGTGGTTTGTAATTTTGTATACCTTTTGAGCATGATGGGGTCATTAATATTTGTTTATAAGGTTACAGTTTTGGTTACGTAAGTTTAGGCTCATCAAAACTAACTTACCCCTGTAAGTTCATGTTGCATGATGCTGCGTCTTTCTTTTTTTTTCGCTGCAATTATCTCTGTTGCCCATTTGTTAAACAAAAACAAAGTTACCTTCCATTTGTTTTCGACAATCACTTTTCTTGATTTTGATGAATATGTCGTGGGAGAATGTCATAATGGCTAAACGCGTGAATTATAATTATTTGTGATAACTTCTGTCATTATCCATGTTATACGTGGGCCCGTCAGCTATATTTGCATCTTATATATCTCGTTGTAACTACAGTATAGTAATTATCTTCCCACGTCTGTTATGTTCTTCTGTATTTCTGTGTTTCTCAACCATTTCGCCTTCCTTTTGCAATTAGTTAGTTCGCTATTGTCTTAAAGGGGAAGATCCACTTTTGCAAGCCAAATTTCAAAAGTTGCCTATTGTCTTATATGGTAGAAAATGTCACTTATTAGCATGCCTGAGAAAATTAGGGCTTGAAATTTCTTTTTCATGGAGTTATAGACCAACAAACTGAATAAATTGTTGGACGACGGTTTATTATGTACATACGCATTTTCGGCCGGTGAGTAAGTTCGTACATAG
>JAUELG010154260.1:0-10071 GCA_031471515.1 Dendraster excentricus | reverse complement strand
AAAATAATAAATAAATAAATAAAACAAAATAATAATAACAATAAAATAATAGATACAAAAAATAATAATGATATTAAATAAATAAATAAGATAAATAAAAAATAAAAAAAAATAATACAAATTCAATTAAATAAAAATTTATAAAGTAGTTATTAAATGAACTATTTGCAAACAAAACGGCTTTAGTAAAATTAGCTTCATACCTGATCCAGTTCCTGGTAGCTGGTTGATCCGTCGCTGAGAGCCGCGACGCAGGATGAAATGCCCTCGTACGTCCTGGTGGACATCTTGCTCGTTGCCTCCTGACCTTCGGAATCCGTCACTGTCACTTGAAACGCGTAGGACAAAGCTTCTTCCAGCGATCCTGTCGAAAGTGCAATGAACATAAAAACAAATGTACAGACGGGAGGGAGGGGATGTTTCGCATTGATTTAACTTGATATGTTTCAAACCACATATTTTTTTCGGTTTACCAATGAGTTAAAACAGTTCTCCAACAGATATCCGTGATTAATAGATTCATCACTACGGAAGTACTGATATAATGGAAAGCTCCCTCCATTGAACTTGTGTTGTGTTGGGATCGGATAATGTTCAACTAGGCTTGGCATTAGCGAAGAGGTACAATAATTAATAAATGAAGCTTGAAGGTATATATTCCGGAGTAGAATCAGAGTCTTTAGTCTTGTTTACGTTATAACAAACATCGAACAGTTGTCTTTATTTTGAGAGCTTATTAATAGCTTTTGTCCAATGTATTTTATAAACAGAAGTACTATTTTTAATTTTCCTATACCTCGTAATTCGTCATCGTCACCTGGATCGTCGTTAATGGCTCCGAGAAAGTGCATTGACTGCAAAAATGATGATGGTCAATGCACAAATGCACTAAACCTTATGTTATAGCTTATAATTATGACCACTCAGGCAATGGGAATTAAGGGGTGTCAGGGACGAGCTCCGTACTATGGTTTTCTATAGCTCAGTCGGAAGAGCACCGGTGTAGCAATCCAGAGTTCCGGTTCGAATCCCGTTGGAATCATATACATTACTTCTGGTAACTTTCTCTACACGTTTGAGAGAATAGTTTAAATTACAATAAACAATTGGCGTACCTGGAGAAAATAATGTAATTGACAATAAACAAAAATGGCTAACCTGGTGTAATGGCTACGTAAGCGTAGGTGAAGAAGTTTGGAGAGGTGCCGAACGTGTAGGCACGGGGAGCGAGCGAGGCGAAGTCCACGTAACCGTTGCCTGTGGATAGGAAATATGGCAAAGTACTAGTATTGTTGAACAAGTGCATTAAAGGGATACTTGACCATTGGTCAAACTGAATTTTAGTAAGCAAATCCTGCACAATTTCAGTACAAACTAATAACCGAAAGGTATACACAGTTACACAGTGGAAAATGAAGTACAAACTTGAAAATTCTATTAAAAAAAAATGTTCATGACGTCAAAGCTTCTGTACTCATAAGTTAGTTAACGACCTTCCCATGCAAATGTTGGCACATAAGGCGGCGTCCATCTACGATTCATTAGCCCTATACCACTCTTACCTTGGTCTAAATCGGCCGATGACCAGTCGATTGTGATGTCTGATGTGTGTGAAACAGCGATGCGAAGAGTCAACGCTTTGCTGCTCTCGATCTTCTCTGGCACGGGTTCCGTCACACTTATCTGGTTTCATGATAAAACAAAATGAAGCGCATGAACGAAAAGTAACACAGGATGACACGTAATATTTTGTGTTTAATACTCTCCGAAGAATAACAGCTGTATGAAATAAAGTCTGCAATGTAAACTGGAAAACGAAGCCCAATCTGCATCACTAAACATGGTCAGAAACTTACCGATGGAGGAGTGCCGGCCTTGGCCAGGATAGTGACACTGGTGGAATCAGTCCTGGAAACCTTGGTGACGTCCAGGGTGAAGGTATACGTTGAGTCTGCGTACATGTTGGCCGCATCGAAGGTCAGGGTACTGCCCTTGGAGTCGGCTTCCGCCGGGAACACGTCGCGAGTCTCGCTCGAGATGCATGGCTCGTCACTTCCCGTGTCCGCATTCAACTGCGTGGTTAAAACAAACGATTATCAGATGGCGTAATCTGATCAATTATCATTATATTTGTTGTCCAATGCGACAATGATATTGAGACTGTAATTATAAAGCGAGATCATCGCACGACTTAATTATGCGTGATAGTTTCATAGTAAAAGAAAACTTTTTATGAACGGGAAAAAAAGGTCAATTTATGTCATATTCTATCAAATTCTGCCCCTTGAATTTCACTACATTTGTAAAGCAACATCTCAAAGTTATGGGCACATGACACAAATATATGCTGTACTCTTTTTCGAACGTTGGCGAAGTATAGGCAAGTACGTGTAAGTGTAATTGTAAGTGTTCTTACCACAGTGCACTCAACAAGCATGAACGCTTTAGTGGTTCGAGTGTGTGCCTCATGCAAGGGAGGTTCCGAGTTCGAACCCAGACCGGGTCATACCAAAGACTTTAAAAATGATACATTCTCCCTTCTAGCCAGGCGCTCGGCATTTATAGAATAGAGAGAGGGAAATTTAATTACATGCGTTACCAGACGACTGGCCCCCTTCGGTAGCTATCGGTACATTTAGTAGACGTGTGGCCTACATGACTAATGGATCGGAGTTATGTGCCAAAATGGGCACAAGAAGGACTTTAACTTACCACAGTGCACGTCCAGACATAAGTCATGGCCTCGTCCTGACTATCGGGGTCATAGGACCCAGACCCGTCCAGAGTAAACTCGCCACTGTCCACTCCGACGGTCCTCTCGCTCCCTCCGTCGATCTGGGCCACGATGTCCGTGTAGACCGTGTTGATGGTCACCGGCTGCTCAGTCACCGTGTCAGGGTCACTGACCTTGTTGACCCGGAGGGTGAAGGTCACTGCCGAGTCACCTGTAAAGGCCATGAATGGGGTTCAATACATGATTATAATTTCGGTGTTTAATGTGCACATGGACACAGACTCCTTCTTAATGAAGAGACTTGTAAATTAAATTGTCAATAAATGTTACAATTTCCATTCAAAAAATTTACTTTTAATTGATGTGTATGCAAACATTTTCTACCCCATGGTAGAACAGCAATGTCTGCATAGACGGCGCTGAATGGGCTTTCCCTCCAAACCTCTTGTATTTGCTGTTTTTACTTGAGTTTCGGAAAATAAATAAATGAATAAATAAATAAACTGTTTTAATTTTTTTTTAAGTACAAATACGTTTGCATAAAATTAAATGAAAGTAATTTATTTAGTTCACTGTCAGCTTTTATGCGGTGACAGACTCTGTCATAATGGAGAAACTTGTCAAAAGTCAACTAAACATGTTCAGTAGCAGCATGAAGCATAATGGTGGGTCTTGTTACTAACCCTGTTGACCTCTAGTCTGAATATCAGTTCCGTGCCCGGAGAACTTGATAACATCATTAGGTTTATCGGAGAGCATAACTGTCGACTTATGTCAAACATTAGATTGATACACCGATAAATTACGCTTTAATGATTGCCATAGACCCTGCCATAAGGGAGGCACGTATGAAGGATGAATATTTCCACTATTTCGAATCGCTGCAATTGCTAATTCAAATTGTAGTAACTTATATCTCCACTTGTCATTAAATTGAATTATACTATATTACTGATATGTTTTAGAACAAAAAATTGTTCAACCCGAAATTTGGAACTGTGAATACCTGGCAGGCTATTTGCTGGAACGTAAAGCACGGGTCTGTTGATGGTCTGCAGATTGAGTGCAATGGTGTCGTCATCCACTGACCAGGAGTACTCGATCTCAGTAGCGCCGCCGCACGCAGAATAGAAGGTCACGGAGGCACGAATATAAAAACTGCACATTAAAAAGATGAATTAAATAAAATACGTTTTTCGTTTTATGATAGACGCCAAATGGGTTTTGGTGTCAAAATATCGAACGTATTTTATATTGGTAGTGCTTCATCGTAGAAAGGGGATAGTTTGTGTGATCGAACATATGAACAAAATATGAAGCAATGTAACATATCTAATTAGTACATGTTGAAATAAAACATGTCAGGAAACAACGATTAATGTATTTAAGCTAATGTACTATTAGTTTCATGTTATCTTCAACAGATCTCAATGTGTTCGCAGATTTCGCCTCCAGTTGTTGATGTTTGTCCTAGTTACCATTTCCATCAGTGTTTGAGTGGAATTATTTCAACAGTATATAGAAAATTGGCTGTAATGCTCGATTATACACGATGGTAGTCAGAAGTAAGTATTTCACAATATAAAGTATGACCCCCTCTTTAAAATGTGTACATTTCTAATATAAAATGCGGTTAATGAATGTAAAAGATATTATATTTTTGCTATACATAACCCAAACACGTTCATATCTAATGTAGATTAATAAAAAATGAAAAATATAACAGAAGTATGCTTAATATCATTAAATATGTGCGATTTCATATCAATTAACATCTTGTGAATGTATCTAAACAGTATATTATTGTTCATAAGATAAAAGCGATTGATTATAAAGAACTCATTCTAATGTATAGTTGTGCTTTCACAAACTTCGATCCTCATACCTCCAGATTATCAAACAGGTTTGTAATGGACTATGCTAAAAAAAATCGGACGTTTCAGGGGGCTCAATGCATGCCCCTACTAATACTGCTAGAAAGGACATAACTACACTCGTCACAACCACATATTATATGAGACTATTATAATAGATGAACCAACTAGAATGGATGTAGACGGGATCTCCCTTGGAGACTACCTACAGAAATACGCTAAATGTATACGCTACTGATACAGGCTTCCATTCTCTTCAGGATATATGGATCTACTGATAATTAAGTAAATCGTTTCCAAGCAAATCATGTTATACTCACGGTTCCGACACGAGCGCGTTGTCGACATCGACTCTCTCTGGGATGATGACGACATCGGGCTTGTTCTCGGAGGACCGGACGACCTGCAGGGTTTGCGTTGCACTGGAGCCGAGGAAGTTTGTCACGGTCACGGTGAAGTTGTAGTCCACGCCGGCGTCGAGGTTAGTTCCGGTCAGCGTGGTATAAGCCTTGTCCTCGGCAGCTGAAAATGTAGATATATTTATATGGATTTGAACATTTCTGTTGATATGAATGCACAGTTTATTGTTATGTTTGCATTATTTAAAGTATGCACACATTGAAAAACAATATTTTGACGTGATTGGTTTTGTTTGTAGAACTGTTCACATTGTGTCATATAGGTAATACATCGAAGCATAATTGTATGTCATTCAATACATAAAAACAGCCGGTCAGTAAACCTTAGAGCGTCCAACTAATAACTCAGAGGGTATGGGTTTGAGCCCCGGTTATGTATTTTGGTCTAGTACTCTAGGAGATTTGAGGTTCAAATAAACAAGTTTACTTGAACAAAAAAAGCCAATGCAACGGATAAATGAATATGATTCATTCGCATTTTACATTTTAACAATGTTGCGATTTCAAGAGAGGAGCCGTAACATACCTGTAAGCTCATCGGATAGGGCAGTCGGTACAGAACCTGTGCTACTGACGGCCCAGTTGTATGAGAACTCACGCCCGGCGTTTCCAAAGGATTGTAGAGCACTAAGACGGGCGTTTCCACAATTGCTGATTGCCTCTGTGCCGGATAGAAGCGCGTAGACGGTAACTGTTTCATCTGGAGACGATGCGGTTACTGTGCCGCTCGCGTAACGCGCGTAATCCTCCCCGCGCTGTTTGATCACATCACCGTTTAAGGTAAGGGTGTCATCTAAATATGATGATAATAATACAAAATATATACAACATATTGCATAATATATTTTCAGACATTTGTGGAGGATTATGTGCACCGTACAAAAATGTATAGACAAGACACTTTTCTGACGCTGTATCTTACACTACAGTTAAACAAAATGGTTTTACCGAAAGGTTTTCTAAGAAGCTTTACGGTTTATGTAAAGACAGTTGGTTTATGTAAATGTATAATTGGTTGTAAATATTTTATATTCTCTGATGTCACGCAACAAATTTCTTCATGGACAATAAAATCAACTTAAACTTGAATTTGAACTTAAAATAGATAAAACAATAGCACAATAAATACACTGAAAGCACGGACCTGGAGCAATGAGAGAGGAGCTATCGAGATCCGCCGGTATGACGTAGATGGTCCTGAGGAACGGGAAGGCGTAGCAGGAAGCGAACTGCCCGAGACTGGTCGTATTAGCAAAGATGGCGTCGCATGACGTCACAGCGTCTTCGTTGATTGGCTGGTCGAACTCCAGCTCCAAGAGATGTCCTATGGAAAGAGATACGGGATATTTGAGCATCAAAGAGTTATTTACATGTATGCCAACCAACGAGAAGCACCGCACCGAACCAGTTCCGTTTATTCCTCAAGTTAAGTCATGACCAACTAACAATTCTATTGTAACGGCTAAATTTAAACGAATGTGTACTAAAGTCAGGTCTTATGCGAAATGTGTTTGTTAATATGTTAATGTTACAGTGTGTGCAAATCATGACATTATCATCACCATCATTATAGCAAATGTTAGCCTATTATAAATGTTGCTAATTGCTATATCTATTATATTATATCGTCATGATTGTTCTCACCAGTAGCGGCAAACTTGAAGCTCTGGATGACTGGCGCCGCTGCGTAGAAGGTCACGGTGAACCCTTCATCGCCTGGCGTGCTGAGATGGTCGATTCCATTCAATGAGGGGTAGACAACAACTTGCTGGGAGGTGTACAACATGGGTGCGGTAAAGATGAGCTGATCATCATTCTCCCCACCGAAGGATCCCTCGCCAGTGACTCGACCGGAACCTAGAAATTGCACGAAAAATGTTGTTAAATGTTACAAATTTCTTGTATGTAGTAGCGCATAATACGATTGATCATTCAAGCGATTTGTATATAGTGGCAACACCCTCGCGATGATTGGACCAAGCCGAGTTGACGCAATACCTAGGTTAAAGCGTTTAAAAATATGAGATTGCATAACTAATACAGTCCCGTGTCTTGCTTTCTCCAGTATTACTACTTTCAATAATCATGTTAATTAACGCTGCAAGATCCGTGTAAACATCAGTTACACCCTTGGTATAATTGCTTTTATTTACGGAACTTTTAGTAACATTGTCTAAATCCTTAAACAAATCAAATTTGAATTATAGCGATTTTCTCAGATCATACTTTGTTCTATTCGTATTGACAATAAAATCAAGGGACAGGTTTCGGTTTTTCAATTGTTCCTTTCTTTACAAAGATGTGTACAAGTGAAGTATTCAGAAACCGTGCCGTGAGTTAGTAAATATCACTTCGCATTGTTTACTCATTACTCGGCCGTGCAATGTCAATTTGACTTGACATTTTCACACAATACCCTGTGGACAAATCAGATAACATTTATACTCATTGCACCAACCATTCGTCACTTTTTGCACATGTCAACAAAGTTAATAGATCCCCTTAAGCACAATAACACCGGATTGAGAAAATGACGCTTCCTGATAAGCCTAATATTTGTGTTTCTTTAAAACTGACTTTTAGATCCCAAACACTTTAACTCCCTTAAAGTTTAAAATTCGTATACAAATCTGAAAAAGAAATCAAAATGTCTGATTGTGGAAAAGACAGTATTCTATACTTACTGGTGTAAACAATGGCTACGGGGTTGACCAAGTCAATGTAATCGGTGAATGCTCCGCTAGTTGACGTCATCGAGACATTGACCGTGGTCTGGCTGTCATCGATGTCGAACTCGGTGTCGGAAATGCTGCTCACCGTGATTTCTGCCAAGTTTTAAGTACAAGAAAGGCGATAATCAGGACACAAATAAACGATTGTGGCTATATTTGACATGATAATAATTTTAACAAAATTTAGTCTAACTTGTTATTTTCTTGTATTAACCATTGTAAATATGTTGTACTATTATCTTTTCATGCATTGTAGTTGTTTTTATGTACCGTTTGAAAAACATTCATTGTTTGAGTATTGTTTGCATGATGAAATGCAATGAATAAATAAATAAATTAATGACTACAATAATTCCCTTAAGAAACTGTTAAATGTTAATCTTTGTTTGTTATTACCCAAATCAAGAGGGTTATTTCATTAATCACTCCCCCAACCCCAAAAAATAAATAAAATACAAAAATTAAAAAAATACTCTTACTAATTACGCCAGTAGTATTGGCTCTCACCTGGGTAAACGTAGAGGGTGACAGATCCATCTGATAACTCCGTGTCTTCAGTAGAGAGATGCACCGTGTAGATACCTTTGAAGAAACGAGACAAAATAATGTACTACATAGTATGCAATGCGATAAATTAACTCTGTTTTATTGTTTCGTGTAACACTTGCTTGAGATTGACTCAGTCTTTTAATAACTTTGTTTACCTTATCGTACATATCTTTAATCTTAGGACTTTACAATTAACAAACCGATAATTTAGATAATTAACATCCGTTATACTTCAACAAAAAAAAACAACCACTACTACTTACATAATCATTATTATTATCAATATAAATTTGTTTCCATATTTAGCTTTAATTGTGTTATGATTAAAAGGGGGTAACGAAAATGGGACTTCAACGGGTTTCGAACCCGAGACCTTATGATTGCTAGGCCGGTGCTCTACCGACTGAGCTATAGAAAATCCTAGTACGATGCTTGTCCCTGGAATCCCTTAATACTCATTCCCGAGAGGTCAGAAACTATCATAAACCCGAGATACAGAAAACTTTAATACGGTGCTCATCCCTGAAATCCCTTAATTATCATTGCCCGATTGGGTCAGAAGCTATTATAAACATGAGATGATTACCTGCAGCGAGATTGGCGGTGCAGTTGAATGTATCTCCGACCTCGTTGGTGATATCGACTGTGCTCTGTACTTCGCTGTTTTCGTCCAGGAATTTACACTGCTTGGTGCTGGCGCTCTGGAATCCCGCACCACGCATGGAAACCTTAGATACAAAATGAGACATAGTGACAATGACGATGATTATGATAATTGGTTTAGAATCGAGCAAGCGGAAGGGGAGCGGAGAGAATCTTAAACAATACAATGCCAGTCACAAGTGATAAGGGAGGGGGGGTGGGACCCATTTGCTACTTCTTTCGTGTATCACAATACTAATAATCATATCGATAAAATAAAGGCATGCATCACAACACCCACTCATTCGTTACAAAAATATTACAACCTCTGAACAATACTTGCATTATCAAAATTATACAAATTCACCAAGTCACTGTTACTTGGATAAAAATCTGCCGAAATCGTTTCTAAGAAAATGTCTCAAAACGAATCCGGTGGACGATTGCTGACAGCGAACGCTAGTTCTATAGCACCAAGACCATCCTTGAAAACTTGAAGTGATTTTCCAATATACAGTCAACGGTCAAACATGTCTATTAAAGTGGCCACCCGTCTATAGAGGTTACCTGTCTACTGCGGTCACTATACACATGTTCGACTGTATACTGCAATCATATTTCATACCTGGTATTCGGTGTTTGCCGGGATTAGAGTCGGAGCAAGGTTGTCGACGGTAAAACAACCGCTACCCGATCCACCACAGTCACCGCACGCATCTTCCACCAGACCACTTGGAATCGAAATAAAAACGAAAATAAATTAGGAAAGTATTGCTGAAAACTGCTAGTGTACTAAAAAACGCCACGTGGTAAAATCGTGAGTCGTACGCACACAAGCTTCAATCCTAGCAGGACACAAAATAATCGGTATTAGTAAAAAAAAAAAAAAAAAAACATAATATGCAGAGGCGTGCATTTTTCTTGAAAATAATTGCAGTAACCATTACAGTCATATTTATCATAATTGCAATGATTCTTATACTTTTTAAAGCATATATGAATATTGCCTATAAATAGTTTGATCGATTTTAGGTGTAGGAAATTTTCCTTTCGTTTTAACAAGATTTGTGATTGAAATGTCTAAAGTTGAAAGTCCTTGGAAGAATAGTGGGCATATCGAA
>JAUELG010154151.1:0-10076 GCA_031471515.1 Dendraster excentricus | reverse complement strand
CATTAAATTTGCATGTTCTCTCAAATTTGACACTCAGTTTTTAATTACCTCACAAAAATATTGCGATGTGCAGCGCCTTCTCTACCAAAACTAAACTACCCCTTTAACGTTTATAGTAACCAAAACGTGCACCATTACGGAATAGAGTAATAGTTATAAATTCACCATACGCGGAACGTACGATTAAAAACGACTAAGTAAAACTCATGTTATCATCCAAAAAGAGCCGTCCAACGCAAGAAGCGCTATCTTAAAAAAAAAGAATCAAGGGTTTCAGCCTTTGTTCATACAAAGTTGTACATTTATTATTTTGATTCAATAGAAATAGCATCAACGACTTTTTAAAAAGCTTTTCAGACTATTTTCACAGTAGCCTTCGATCATTTAAAAAAAATTATTTTAGAGCCTAAAAAATTCCAAATCTGACCGTCGTGATATCTGTCTATGCCGGATCGATATGATAATTTACCAAATATATCAATAATAGTAAGCGATTTCCAGGCAAAATTTGTATCATCCCGTATAAGTAAAAACATATTCTTTCATATGATTAGTAATAAGAGCTTCCATTTCATTTTTTGAGAGGGGGCGTTTCCGAAACTAGTATTTATCTTTAACTTAGTCCACAAGCTTTAGTATTATTTGTGCATTACAAAGACAGAAACACTCTTTACCGAAAAAGAGGCATAATGAACGAGTTTATTTCCGACAGCTTTCTCCTATTTCAATCATTTCAAAGTACCTTATCTCAATTATAAGGAAATTCGACACACATTATTGTACACTGCTATATTTGGGACTTTTCCGTGTCTGCAACTAATAATCAAAATTCCAACTAAGAGCCTATAATATGATTATTCTGGTTGTTATATTTAGATAACAATTTAAGAAGGTTTTCTTTGATTCCTCGCCGAATGTTTTGTCTGTTTGATGTAGATTTCCCGTTAGATATCACTTCAAACAGTTTATCTGGGTTTCGTCGACTAGCAGCGGTGATTCACTGCGTGCCCGCCGAGTCCCCGGCGCCTCTCCGAATGAAAGAAGGCCCTCTATTTTGCGCCTTCATATTTTATCTTTCCTGGAGAAAAAAAAAATGGATATCTGTGAAATATTTCCACGTGTTGATTTGATTTTGATGGGAATTGTCACTGTCGGAGCCTTTTCCCTGCCCACGGCGTACCAAGGCTGTAATCCTAGACAGGATACAGGGAAACCCCGTTATAACGAGGTCGCTTATAACGAGGTACCGTTTATAAGGAGGAGAATCCACTGGTCCCGTTTGTTAATGCGTGTTATTGATTCTGCCAATTATAACGAGGTAAAATCGATAGTCCCAGCGCCCCCTATACCCCCACCCCCACCCTCTTTAGCTACGCCACATCGCGTTTCTTTTTTCTTTTTTTTTTGTAGTTGTCATGATGTCTCCCAAGCCGACAATATTCTTTTATTGATATCATTGTTACCACTTAATATCTCCATACGGACCCTACCACACCCACTGGCCGATTCCGACATTTTTATTTCTTGGAAGAAAATGAGAGAGGAGGAGGAAAGAGGAGAGGGGGGGGGGGGCAGATGAAAAGAGGTGGTCTCGTTAAAAAAGATGAGACTGACGTAAATATAAAATGAGGAGAGAGGTCGAGAAAAAAGTGGGAGAAGGTGAGAGAAGTCTAGAAAGGCGAAATACAAAACAAAAAGGAATACTCTCAAGAGAAGAAGATAATAAAGGGAGATGGGGAAGAAACGAGAAGTCTGACCTGCTGTGAAAAGAAACAAAGTCGCATTTTCAGCTTGCTTCTCCTGAAGCGTTGCTCTTAGCAATCCTAGAGAAATTAAATTAGTTTCACATTTCAAAATATTGCATTTCTTTGAAAAATATTTACGATTTGTGGTGAAGACATGAAACCGTAACCTTTTTGTGTGCTATGTTTGGGATTGAAGAAGAGTAGTTGGGCGCACACAAACCCCCGTGCTACCCCCCCCCCCCCCGCCACCACCACCCACGGTATAGCTTCGCCACAGAATATGACCCCCGAAGTGCCAAGCCACGAATTCCCGATCAATTTACGACATTCGATTATGTTTCTATTAGTTGAAAGTGTAAATTGCACTTTACTGATGAATAGGAATGTTGCTTGACCAGCGATGACCGGATGTAACCCCTACATAATATCAGACCAGTATGTTGTTGGGTACGGAGTAACCTCGCTGATCATAAAGGCCGCCAGTCATAAGGGCCGCTAGTCTTAAGGACCGCTATTCATAACCTTTAATGTTCTATACGTGAAGGACCGCTATTCATAAAACGAAAATATTATAATTGCTCAAGGTCTGATAGGAAGTTACACGCTATTATGAATAGCGGTCCTTATGATTTTCATTCATACTAGGCGCTATAATTATAAATCGAATACAATCATGTAAATTATGATTTATTATTAAAATTTGTTTTGATTGGGGCTTTTCCCAAGAACATTACTTAGAATAATTATAATTATTCCGTTACATCTGTCTGACTATATGCTGATACTAGAAATGTATTCTGTATAGACAAGTTTCTTTTTACAGTTTGGGTAAATTATATTTTGCTGTTATTATTCACCTCTGAACAAAAATATTTTGTTGGGTTAACGATTATTATGGTTGTAGAATACGCTTTTATTCGTGAATGAATAAAGTAAATTAATCTTTACATTTTCGGAATGGAATAATTATGTTCTTGAAATAGGGAAGAAAATAATTATTCTAGAGAACTATGGCCCTCACAATCAGAATTATTTATTTTACTATTTCTGTTTATTTTTTATTATTTGCAATTATGTCTATAGAAATGTTGAAATAATCGTAGTTTCAGAATCGATGCTCTGGGCTCTAATTTAATTGTCTCAATGAGTTTCTTTAATTTTTCAAAAATATAATACATGTATGTCCTTGGTTTCGAGACATAATAACACAGGTGAAAATTATTTCACTTACTCATAATTTTTACTTAATTCATTTGTATGATTTCAAATTTAAGACGAAATTAACCCCACACTAATCTTATAATTTGCTGTGGTAATTGATGAGAGCACAATTATAGAAATGTTGTACAGTAATAGATTTTATCCACCAAATTGAATTTGATCGGTAATACATTTCTCGCAATGTGACACCGTAACAATGTATCATAATTGTTAACTATTTATTTGAATAAGTAAATAAAAAGAAAAGCAAAGAGTTGAAACTCTTGGGAAGGCCCCTCCCCCCCTCCCACCTCCCCCCAAAAATGTTGATCTTTCATGAAAAGCAAAAGGAGAAAAGTAATACGAATTATTTCCGCTTAATTGACCATGTCAATTTAGGGTCTGTAATTTCATTTCATTTTTGTCATGTGATACGTTTAATAGTCGTGAGAAGCTTTTTGAAAATGACAAAAAAGAAAGGGAAAAAAAAAAGCTTTTTGATAATGAAGGTGATGCATATAATCCACTAGTTCGTTCGAAACCCTATTAAAGCTAATTTCTGGCCAGGCAAGAAGAATGCGAACCCCCTCAAACACTATACCCGCTCTCTGTTAATTTATTTAACAATATTTGAGACAGAAACCTTTTTAACGAATGGTACCTGTCGCTGCGAGCTAAGTGGGTATTCCATTTCTGTTTTTTTTTTTTTTTTTTTGTACAAAATATACCGTTTACTTACTCAATCAAATACACGCAAGTTGACCTTTCACCGACCAGTAGCCTATATGAATAAATGAACGGTGCATGGGTGAATCGATGAAAAGAACGAAATATTTGCGAAGAAAAACGAGAAAGTTGTAGCATGGTTGTAGTAACATTGATTGCGGCCAGGGGCCGGTGTGGCGGGGATAAGTGTCCATAAGGCCAGCCTGTCCAGAGTAACTTTGATCAAGGAATATCCGTCCAAATCAATCCGTAAATATGTGTTTGTGTGTGTGTGTGTGTGTGTGTGTGTGTCGCATGCAAAGCAATGTTTCGTGGTATATTAAAAAGTTCCATTATCTATTAAAGTTGGTTTTTATTGAATACTAACACACACACAAAATGGGCGTCGATCCATAATTGATACCCATCGATCAAGAGGGATGAACCATTCATCCATCCCCCTGATGAATGGGTATTACGTAAGTATCGACGCCCATGCTTTTGTATGACAGAGTGGCGTCATCCACATCAATGCGACGTCACGTAGTAAATAACTGTTAGTTTGCTTGTCCGTATGTACGTGTGTATGTTTAAACGTTTGCGTTTGAGCAAGGAGGTATAAGGTTACCTTATAACTCCTTGGTTTGAGTGCGTGAGTGTCTCCGTGTGTGTATTATTTTGAAGGCTCGAAATAGACATAAATATGAATTTACAATTTGTGAATAAACTGTCCAAATGACGCCATTGCCAATTATCGCTAGCTGGACACTCATCCCTGTAATACCGGGGTGGAAAATCTACCCCAATTCGTTCGCTGCCCCCCTTCTCTCTCCATTCCCGTATCAAGGGAATTGCGTTAGTTGGAAACTGGAGGTAAAGAGAAATAGGGGGACAAAATAATAATGACCCAAGGACCAACAATTATTTGCCAATGACCCGGTAGAAGGTTGACTTAAATCCGGCCCCGAAGGGCTGGGGGATTATCGGCTTCACAGCTATGGTCAAACTATGAACATTTCATTTCATTTTTTTGGGATGGGGTTATTTGTTGGGCCTATGCCTTGGTTGACCCATTGATGATTTAATTCGACAGGTCCCACTGTACCAAATACATTATGTATATATTCTTTTGTTTGGCTCAATGATATTTTTGGTGGGGTTGGTTTTTTTTTTTTATAATATAATTCGTCCTAGTTTCGTTATTCTGACAATATTCCGATTGACCCTTTGATCAATTGAGTTGACAAGGTCCAATTTTCTTGTTACATATTTTTTAATCACGATATTTGTTTTTGTCTTTGATTACTGGTGTTCCTCCAAAATAATGTACTTTGGGGCCTTGGGGACTTTCAATATTTCAGTATGTTTCGGTAATCGATCCCGTAAAGCTCATGATACTGCAAAGCTTCGACAGGTTCAATTGTTCTCATGTATGTATCTCCCTATTTCGTACATAATCGATTAAACTATGGCATGTATAGCTTTGTAGAAAATGAAATGATCCGAATCGAGTGAAAATGAACAGAAAGGGAAGACGGAAAACGGCTAAAGGGTCAAATTTGTAGGCGGTAAAGCCTGGGAAAATCTTCTCACATATCTGGTGTTGGTCGGGTTTATGTTGCTATGTGATTGACCAGGTACGCCAGCTAGAATCGTCAGAGGGTTGGGGGGGGGGGGGGGGGTTGTTCCGCCCCTCCTATGGAAATCCTGCCCCTCCCTCGTTGCAGTGGTGTACTTAGGGAGGGCATGGGGGGGCCTTCCTCCGGGGGATGTGCCCCCCTATATTTACCTGTCACCCAATCAGACCAGGGAAGTGAAGTCCAACTGCCATCTCTCTGATCAGACCATGATCAGACAAAATCTGGAATGTGAGGAATGAATTGTGAAAAATATTGTCGATTTACTAATGATTTCACAAAATTATAAAAATCAAATTAATAAATACTCGAGATACACAGAGTCTTGAATAACCAAATACACCACTTTATTAAACCCGGGTTTGCTCCATCGAGTATCACATCGGCAAAATGCCCTCGCCCCCGCCCCCATCTTTGGAATCGGAGCCCCTCTTTTTACCCCTCCACTCCCTTCTCTCCTCCCCAAGTCATCGACCCATATCGCTGAATGCCTATAATCGTTAAATTGCGGTAAATTGTGATAATAATCACCCGACCTTGGGCTCAGCTGATTCTGTGCCGAAAAGCCGCGGTTGAGGGGGCCGTGGCAGGTGCCACGCCCACCCACCAAAAGAGCAGGACTCAGCGGGGATACTCCAAAAACGGCATTCAGTAAGAGAGGCGCACCCCGATATGATAGGCACCTTCCATCACGAGACGAGAGGCTATACCCATCAGAGAGAAGCTGCAGAAAGAGTTGCAATTGGTTATAGAGTTGCAATTTATTGTAAGTTAGATTATGTCCCCTTTGCAGAAAGAGATAAATTCGATTGTGAAGTTGCAATTTATTGTACGTCGGTTCATGTGACTTAATGAGCAAATCTGGTTGGTTGAAATGCTCACATTATTTTTCTGACTTACAATTGATTGTATTTTTTTTTCTGCAACGGGGCCCTAGACATGGCGGACGAAATCAATAGCACCGGGGAGACGACACAAATCCCACTATAATTTCATAATAGGTTTATTCCTATGATTCAAGCACAAAAGAAGACGACCAAAATCAAATAATGCAAGAAATCCACTGGCGGATCAAATATGTGGCGGGGCAATGTTTACGCCCCCAATATCGGAGACCTATACTTGAAAAAAAATCTGCTCAGACCATAAACGATATGTAACCTAAAACCATACAACTGTGTGTATTCATGTAATACAGCATTATGATACTTTTTCAGATTATGAAGAAATTATAAGCTAATTGCTCAATGCATGTTTTAGAAACTTCACCCCTCACACCCCAGAACATTTTTAACAACACAAACCGAGAAGGGGCTGCAAAATCACTTACTGTTGCTTTTAAAATGGTCATAAATCATATCACACATGTTAATATAGTCATTCCACGTAAAGCAACTGTAACCACGAACCACCCCCTAATTATTCCCCTTACCTCATTTATAGTTAATTATCACCCCATGATCACAAGAAAACCTATTAAAATCTACCTATTATAGAAGAAAAAAGATATAAAGAATTCTGTACAAACAATCGTTCAGATGAATTTGAGTTTGAAGCGTCACAAAAATATAAAAAAAATGAACGTCATTTTTATAGGATTGTCTTTCCATGCTATACGTAGCCTCTTGACGAGGCTTGTCTCGCCTGAGCCGAGTTGAACGCACGGTCTAATTACGCAGGAACGACTGGGCAGCGCGACTACAATGCACAATCTAGCTCGTGGCTTCGCCACTCGCCGGATAGTCTCCATCGCGCGTTCAGTCTTTCCTGCAGCGCAGCCAGCCATTCAGACGCGATCGCCTTGATAAAAGGCTATGCTATACAGTATTGTAGTGTATACTGGTAATTTTTGTATTGTTTGTAGGTTATGTTTGCCAAACTGTTACATTCACACAGTAATTAGTCCCCAAACCAGTTTATAATTTACTGAATATCCAATAATACATATTATTCGCTTTCCCCTTTAATTTTATCATAAAAAATGGTTATTATATTTCTTTATAAAAAATGGTCAGCTGTGTGTCGTGTTAACTTAATTATACTACCAGCGAAGGTATGGAATTGTCGTGAGGTCCGTCATTAAACCAAAAGTGACGTTTTTCCACCTTCGCTTTCTTCGCCATTTTTCATTTCTTTTTGGCTTTTGCCCCGCTTTTCTCTTTAATTTGAATAAACCTTCCTAGTTCTAAAGACACCTGTTAACTTTATTAACCTAATGAGATTTCCGTGCTGTGACAATAACAGAGTTAAATGATATAATAAGTTGATATTTTATTTCGTACAGCGCCGGTAAGTCTGGACCATTTTGTGTAATGGCTCCGTGACGCCAATGCCCACACTTTCTCACATACCGTCAAATTTAATGAAGTTCGAACGAAATGGTGTGTCAAATCGCTTAAAATGCATTTTAATGACTTCCCAGTCGTTAAATTAGTGTATTCCTTTATTTTATTTATTCAATTTCAAGATAATACGTACACTGGCTTCATCCAGAATGCATTGGAGTGACTTTACGTTCCTATGGTCATTTATTCAACTTATCAAGTAGTTGTTGGCTTCATGCGGGCCCACCAACATAAAATAGCACGATTATTACACACAAACATAATTTTTTATGAATGTTATTTAATTACATTCATTCAGTGTGTTCAGAGTTGATTGGTATTTGTATTTCTTTCTAATACACTGAAAAGAAAAGATCTGAAGAACATTGAGCGGGGTACCAACACACCAAGTTCAATGCTCGTCATAAGGGCATGGTTTCATGGGAAATAGTATACACCATGTAACATTACATGTAAAAGGGTAACTGTGGCTCGATGGTTAGAGCGAGGAGATAAATAAGAACCTCCTAGTCCTTGGTTAGAGCATCGGTCTAGCAATCTCGGGTTGCTAGACCGGGTCTCGGGTTCAATTCCCGTCGAATCCTACTTTATAATGCTCTTTTCCAAAACACTTCGTTTCTGAAATGTCCTTCCTAAATGTTTGAATTTAGCTTGGGTAAGTGTTAGAAATCTGGGCTGCTCTATGTAAAAATGATACAGCGGAGCAATGGTCTGTCAAATAAAATGTCAAGAAACCTTTTCTCTAATCATCGACACCTCTACTCCTATGCACTAACTACATTTTAATGACCGCCGCCATTTACCGCAGTCAAAATAAAGGAAGCGTTTATTTTTGTATTGAAAACTAGAAGTCCAGACGAAATAGAAAATACTCGATGATTTTGATAGGGCACTTTTATTTTCAAAACGTCCTGCATACGACCACGTACGATCCGAGTGCTGATAGAATCATTGCTAACAACATCGGTCAAGTTATAGTGTTATAAAGTCTTGTACAACCTAATAATATTTCATCCGGGTTTATATGATTGCAAAGTTTTAGTTTTGGGCTTTTTTTAGGGTTAACGCTTATAATATTTAGGAAACAGTTTCGGGGAGCCTCTGAAAACAATGAATAGCTATGAATTTTTGCTAGTATGGCCACTTATAATGTCAAATGATATACCGTATGAACTCGTATAAAGAGTGGACCAAAGCCTCGAAATTGACTGTAGTACCAAGGAGGTTCTATGTTCGAGATACAATCATTCGCATTGAGGCTCACATACTAAAGACCCATAAGGCATATCATAGGTCCATCATGTCCATGGTGACTTGGTGTGTGTTTTCTCAGCACTGGGCCGATCATGTAACTTTTGATTTATTTTCAGCATTTCACGATTTTTTAGGGTTCAGAAATCCTACCTACATCTTTTCGTAACTCTTTTTGATCAATAGTTGGGCCACGGTTCGGCCAATAATATGCAGGCTTTGCATAACTTCCCAAATGCTGTAAGACTACCAGTATTTCGAATAAAACCGCGACTGAAAAGGAATGGAGGTATTTATTACATTGAATGCAATGCCAGCTGCCAGACAATTCAATATAATTTCAAAAGTGGGACCATAATTCATTTATTTCTACACCGTCTTGAATAGAGCGGAAATGGATTATCAAAGGAGGAAAATAAATCACAGTCGTTTACCAAAGATGCATTGGTAATTGTTAAAATGTAGCGTGCCGAGTTGATGAACGATTTTCTGTATGTGTTTGTGGTCCCCTGATATCATTTTTCCTGTTTTTTCCTCGATAGAGTTTGACAGATGAAGAGCGATTTGTGTGTGTTTTTGCGTGAAAGAAAGAGTAAACAATATGATGAAATAAAAAAAAGCAACCACGAAATTTATGAATGAAATAGCAACTGGTTGCAGTGGAAGAGGAACTGAATAATAATATCATTAGCATTCACCATGGATTGTACTAGCGAGCCCCTGGGAAGCGTCTGTAAAAGTATTCATGATTTTATGAATGAATTGGTTTTAATTCTCCTTGGAAATCTTTGAAATGAAGGTCACTGACTCGGAGGTCATGGTTGAGATACCAGTATGATGTATCGATTCGGTTATTGATGTATTTCCCTTCGTTTTACAGGTTTTATTAATCCATACATCTATGGATTCATCTGCTTATTCCATTATCATTTTATTCATTCGTCTGTCCGTCCGTTCATTCATACATTACTCAGATTGTGTTTGTTCGTTTGTTCGATCGTCCGTCCGTTCCTTCTTTCGTTCGTTTGTTCGTGTGTTGGCTGGTTGGTTGGTTGGCTGGTTGGTTGGTTGGCTGGTTGGTTGGTTGGCTGGTTGGTTGGCAGGTTGGTTGGTTGGCTGGTTGGTTGGTTGGCTGGCAGGTTGGTTGGCTGGCAGGTTGGTTGGCTGGCAGGTTGGTTGGCTGGCAGGTTGGT
>JAUELG010154039.1:0-10076 GCA_031471515.1 Dendraster excentricus | reverse complement strand
CCGAGCGTATTTTGAGCGGCGAGTAAAAAGTGAGCAGGCGCCGCTGAAATTTTAACTCCGCGCTAAAACTTCAGCGGTGACCGAGCGATGCCTAAAAACCAGCGGCGACTGGGCGGCCGCCGCTCGGTGACCGGCCAAAATTGGCTAAAAACTCGCCGCGCGGCCGCCGGGCGGGCTATTTTGGGATTTGTGACCATAGCCTGAGATACAAGTTGAGCTGAAGTCTTCATGCGGACGTACCATAACTCACTGGAGCGGAAGTGAACCGGCGCCTAAACAACGGGAAGAAAAGTCGCACAGACAATATCAAGGTCGCATTCTTCACCCAATACAAGCCCGGGTTGCCGTAGCGTCGCTGTTTCAGAAATTATTTTCGAAGCCTGTAAAGGCGAGACTAAACGGTGCGCATGTCTGCCGTGTGCGGGTCGATACAGTCAGCGTGGTCCGACCAAGGCGACGAGGAGCAGAGCGCACGATAGGGGAGCGTTGGAGCGAACGTGCCCGACAGACCCGGGGGACATAATTACTAACACGCTACGCCGGGTTCCTATGCTCCAGCCAGTTCTCGCATCGCTGGGACGCACGCACGCATACGGGGCTCAATCCCCCCTGGCCGCCCGAGGGCCTGGCGATGTATAATCAACTGCCGTCGATCGCAACCACGCATGATTATGATGAAGGGGCCGTCTCGAAAAATTGAATTTAACCCTTGCAGTGCGAATACATTTTCAACTATCAACCATACTCTATCTACAGAGCTCTGGTATAGTTTAGTATTACGGGATGGACAAGTAAAAATAATAACAAAATTATACAAAACTGATCATAAGTAATCCCATGACTTGTATCCCTATATTTTACTAATTTGCTGTACAAAAAAGTGTTATTTATGTCACTCGATTTTGAAGTTTTTTTTCTGTGATTTTTGTGTTTGTAACCGTTCTGTCACACCTTTTTCTACTTAAAGGGGGGGGGGGCAGAAAACAGAAGAAAACCAGACTGTTTATAGTGTTCACCCACCTTCTCCCCAATTTGCCCCATATATTGGGTTTCACCCCCACTCCACATCTACCCCACCCCCATTGTCAATTGTCATTTTGATCATGCTGGCGTGCACGTTCATGCCTTTTGACAATATTGTACGACAGATGTTTGCTCGGAACTTATTTAAAATTTCCTTTGAAAATCATTATACCCGCACAATCATGTATTATGTATAGTTAGCGATAAAGTTGAAATAAAATTCCGACGCACGTAACGCTCATTAATTTTTGCATTTTTTTTGGTTTTGTTTGGTACAGAAAAATAATTGGTGAATGTTTCTGAGGTAACCGTACCTAACCTTAACTTTTATACGACTTTAAATAATCATATTGCAGTAGCTTGTACGAGGTTCTAAGCAATAGAAAACATGATCCACCAGTATATATAAAACAAAAATGTTGTTTTTGAACATGCTATTATTATTATTGGCGATTTTTAATTTTTTTTTGTTAAATAGTATTTTATCATGGTATTTATCATGATTGGCAGGTAGTAAAAAGAAAAAAATATGACAATTAAACTATAATACAGGTAATAAAGTAAAGAACTGCAAAACGGCAACAAATACTTTTAAAAAGAAAAGAAAACGAAAACAAAAGAAGCTTACATGTAAAAACGTATTACGAATACAATCTTCTTGTAACGAAATTATATAAAAAAGAATGTTACGTGCAAACTATAGTCCGCTAGTCCGTTAGTGAAACTTAAAGGGATCTAGTAACTTTGTTGACATGTGTAGAAGGTGATGAATGGTTGATTCAATATATTGTGCTGTTATGTCATATGTCCACAAGGTATTGTGTGAAAATTTTGTGTCATGGCCGAGTAGTGAGCAAAAATGCAAAGTGATATTCACTATCTCACCGCACTCAATTTGTACACGGTTTCAAAACTCCAATGGATCGTACATTTATATCTTTGTAACTAAAGGGAAATCTGAAGAAAAAAAACCCCGAAGCCTGCACATGCTTTTATTGTCAATACGAATAGAATTCAAATTGGATTTGTACGATGTTGAAGTCCCTTTTCTGGAAACCGTACAGAGTGAGTGCAGTGAGTTATTGAATATTTGTGGGTTTGCTCATTACTTGGCCATGCAACCTCCATTTGACTTGGATTTTTCCCACATTACCCAGTGAACATATTATATAACAATATACATTGCATTAACCATACGTCACTTTTTTGCACATGGCAACACAGTTACTATATATCCCTTTAATAAAGTTCAAGACAATACAACACATCACCACACAACACAACAATAATGTAGATTAGGCATTGGGATAAAAAGCTATGATCAGTAACACTGACCATGTATGCCACGAGCAGCCATATTTAGCTTGGCTAATGAGCGGTCGGAATCAAGGACAGTTTGATACGATAATGATGGTTATGATAATTGATCGGGCGGACGAAGCCGCGCAAGGTAGCGTGACACGAGGAATTAAAATTAAACGCAAATTATGCGTTAGTCAAGATCGCAAAGATGACTCCATTAAAGATCATTAAGCGTCGGGATGCTACACTGCGTGCCGCCATTTTGAACTCGGCTAGTTTGCGCGCACCTCATAACACGGATGCAGTGTGCAGTAAGCACCAGGCGCAAGATGGCGCCGTGCATGTCTTATGATATACAAATATCCCAACCACATTTAAATGTCAATCATACGTTATAGTCGTGATCGAGACAGAAAATCCATCTACCCGGACGTTTTCTGGACGCTATATCCGCCGATAGTATACCGCCCATTTGGGAAGGGGTAAATTCGTGCCTGGACGACGTCAGGACGCTATATATACCCCGATTGTACCGTCCATGTGGGAAGGGGAAGATTCTTGCCTGGACGGCGTCTGGACGCTATACCACGATTGTACCGTCCATGTTGGAAGGGGATAATTCTTGCCCGGACGTCGTCTGGACGCTATACCGCGATTGTACCGTCCATGTGGGAAGGGGACAATTCTTGCCCTGACGTCACCTGGACGCTATACCCCGATTGTTCTGTCCATGTGGGAAGGGGACAATTCTTACCCGGACGTCGTCTGGACGCTATACCCCGATTGTACCGTCCATGTGGGAAGGGGAAAATTCTTGACTGGACGGCGTCTGGACGCTATACCACGATTGTACCGTCCATATGGGAATGGGAAAATTCTTGCCTGGACGGCGTCTCGACGCTATACCGCGATTGTACCGTCCATGTTGGAAGGGGACAATTCTTGCCCTGACGCTATATCCCAATTGTACCGTCCATTTGGGAAGGGGACAGTTCTTACCTGGACTTCGTCTGGACGCTATACCCCGATTTTACCGCCCATGTGGGTAGGGGAAAATTCTTGTCCGGACGTCATCTGGACGCTATACCCCGAGTGTACCGTGTATGTGGGAAGGGAAAAATTCTTGTCCGGACAACGTCAGGACGCTACCCCGACTTTGGGGCCTGTAAAGACAGGGTAGGAAAGGGATGCCGCTTTATTTCCCATGCTAGGGGACGGGGGGGGGGGGGTGGATTCTTCGAGCCATATTATCTGACAGTCATGTACTATTTCTGACAAACCCTAATAGTATTAATACACGCACGGCACTGATTATCATATCATAAAACTGCGTAATTTATTTGTATCGGTCTTCGAAGTTCGAACTGCATGTTGGTGCTATACGTAAACAATGATAATTTATGCGTAGTACAAAAATTATATGTGTTTACAAGCTGGCATCTCAAACATCATGATATTGCAGAGAGTGCATGCATATTTATAACCATTCGGAAGCATGCCTGTCGCCGAGCTGGGCTTCGCGGGCTTGGTTTTCAATGACCTATTAATTGTATTTCCAGGGAGATTTCACCGGGCTTAATACGGCCGTGGTATTACGACCGATTTAATATCTGACATTTCCCGATGAAATTGAAGAGGCGAGCCATCAGATTTGTGGTTACGAACGGCCAGGGTAAGCCAGAGGAAATCTCGTTCAATTTTTTTCCCTGCTATTTTTAACTCATTGCTTACGAGATTTTGTATTATATATTTGGTTCAAACACTACGTGCCGCGGCGTCGTTGCGTGCATGGACTGGAATTTACACACACACTACACCAACAAATACACACTACACGTTTGATTTTGAACGCACGCACGCACGCACGCACGCATGTACAGACACACGGAAATACACGCCCTGCAGAAATACCAGCGTGCATACGTAATGTGTATTTATTATGATCATACAGATTTGATCGCAGTCACACATCGCGATATAAGAAAATGTGCTGTAAGTTTAATGTGCTATTTTTTACTCTCCCACCCAAATTGCTCTAGTTCCGTTTCTGTGTTCCCTTGTTAATTTCCGAACAATTAAATTTGAAATCAAGCTAAATGTAAGCGACGACGGATTATTATTGAAGCATAATTGATACATGGCTGCCTGATATAGCCTGTATACTATACCACTAAATGGCACTTAATTACGACACAAAATTACTAACCTGTATTTGTTATCATGTTTTTTTTTCCTTCGACGTTTTGTTTGATGTTAATTTAATCGCGATCAAATTAAATTGTATTCACGCACATGTTAAAAAGAACTGGATTAGGGAGTTAGGGAGATTTTGGTGGTGGTACCCTTTAAAAGCGAATCAGCTGCCCGTTTAGAAATCGAAACCAGGAAGGCAGTTAGATTATACATTTAATGTTATTTTAGTAGTAAATATTATCCACACTGTTTTAAATATAATTATAATGTAAGACTTACTTACAACTATCAACCTAATTCCCTCCCTCTTCACATCCTATTACGACGATATTTTCAGTTTCTATGATCATGTTTTCATCTATGGAAACACGATATGATTGTATTTATAGCCGAACTGTTAGGCCCATAACAAAGAAAAGTTTCATAAAGGGGGTATATTAGCTACAACGATTGATGAGATCATGCGTAATATTGTTTATTACATAGCGATCCGTTTTTATAGAGCGAAATAACGCTGCTGATTCGAACGCCCATTGTTTTTCTAGCTCTGTCGCCTTTAAGTTTTAGCGATGCAATTTTTGTTCGCGCGGTCATATTGTATTCATGAACAAAAACCACACACGCACCAGTCCTTTGGTTGAATAGTTTATTCCCTTCCCAAGATTTGACAATTCGGGAATTATTTCAAAACTTTCCTGAGCATGTCGAGGTCCTTTAAAGGGGTAGTTTAGTTTTGGTAAGGCTGAACTTTAGTAACCAAATCTGGACAGTAACCTTATAAACTAAGAGTAATAACTCCACCATGCTCGAAAAGTATACAAACTTGCAAAATGACTAAGTACAAAGCATGTTATAATTCATAAAGAGCCAGTTTGAACACAAGAGGGCGCTTTTAAAAGGACATCAGTTTCAACCATTTTCCATACAAGATTATGTGTGTGATGTTTGATTGAAATGATGATTAGATCAACAAATCATCAACAAATAATTAAAAAAAGATTTTGAAAAATTTTGAAAAAGTGCAAGCATTTTTTTTTTTTTTTGAAAACACCATCTAATTATTTGGGCCCCAAATAATGATAAGCTCAAATACATTTATTGATATTTCAGGCGTTTCTGGGTCGATTTCGATCAAATAAAGTTTATTCTGCCAATAAAATTGGATGTTCTATTGAATTTGACACTCAATTTTTTATTACCTCACAAAAAAATTGTGATGTGCAGCGCCCTCTATACCAAAACTTAACTTCCCCTTTAACGGCTTCACAGCGACAAGACACGCACGATTCGTGGGTAATGCAAAGTTACCTTTGGAAGCGATCCTCATCACACGCCACTGCGTTATTACATTTCGCTTTATCATACCATACGTAGTCGTTCGTTTGTTTTTGTGTGTGTTTTTTTTTTGCGTTTTACCGTGCTCGTTAAGAGATATTCGCCATATTTTTAAGTAAACAATGTTGCCGACTGTGCACGGAATTTGTCGGTTTGTAAACGATTTGAGCACACACGCGGGGTCTCTCTCGCTCGGGTTGGTTTGGGTTTTTTCTTTGCTCGAAGCGAAGACAGATCGTTACTCCATGCGGCGAGAAAGACCGGAAAGGCGATCGATCAGAAAGGAAAACAGAGCGAGAGAGGAAAAGGATGAGAAAATAGAGCGAGGGGGGGGGGGTGGGGGTGATAGAAAGTGGAGATAGGGGAGAGAGGAAAAGGAAAACAGGAAAATAGAGAGGGGAGAGGGAGGGAAATGATAACACTGGGTGCGTCGATAGCGAGGCAGAGCGAAAGAGCAGAGGAAAGGAAATTGTGAGACGGACCCTAAATTTGCGTAAATAGGTCTGGAACCCCGCTCATTCCCGCCGAGTCGTTGACACCTAATCCTGAACCAACACTTGAGAGCCTCAGTCACGTACCGGGATACTCCACTTTCATCACGGGGGAGGTCGAGCAGCGTGCGTGCGGAATCCAGGCTGCGATGTAAACATTCAATCACGCACCGCGGAAAATAGCTAGTCGTTTCAATTCAGACCGCTTTTCGCTGACTAGCTGATGAGGCGTGGTACTGGTAGTGTCAACACGTTTTTACGTCGAAAGTGGCACCGCGCTAGTTCGTGGGTGAGCATGGTAAATTAGTAATGAGTACCATTTTCAATGACGCATCGCACCGCATGCGGAACTGTATCGATTATATCATATTATTGCCGAACTGATGTAGATGAGAATCTCCATCGACTCCGTAATTCCAAGGACGATGAAGGGCAAAAGTGCGATTTAATATCTGAAAAGCCCAAGACGTGAGCAAGATCTTCGAGAAAATGCATGAAATAAGTGTATGTCATGACAAAATAAGTGCCGATGCGTGAAATCACATGCGGCTTTTTTCGATGGCAGCGGTGGGATATGGGAAAATATGGTAGCCTATTTCAGCGAGTGCGAGAGGAACCCAAATGTTTCGTTATGTCTTTCAAATATCTCATCAGATAGTCATATTATACAGATGAAACCTAACTCAATGTACCACTTCCCAGACCTAACACATTCTAAACAGCTCGGTTATTTTGGTTATTTCTGTACAACGGTAACCGTTATACCATGGAATATTCCATGGTTATATACTTATGGTAAGTCTATGACGTTACGAACCGTTTGATGAAAGTGAAAGTACGTGCGTTACTTTCTTGGATTGAATTCCCATTTTGACCCTGTCGACCTTTCTTCTCATGCGCCCACCTTGCCTCCGTTATGATTATTTTCTCTCCCCCTTTATCTTCCCTCGTCGCGAGTTCTTTTCCCCTAATTCCCACCTTTTGCACTCTCTATTACCGTATTTTACCCCAGTAAACGTGATATGTCCCCCTGCCCTCCCATCCGTTCCCCATCTCGGTTCTCTATGCCCCCCTCCACCCAAACTCTGTTCATCCTTCTCATCTCTTTACTTCCCACTTTCTCCCCGACCCCACTCTTCAATTTCTCCCTGGATACCGCATACCCTCCCGTCGCGTCATCGGTGCACACCGCCATCAAAAACCTGCATTCCCCTCGCCAAGTAAAGATATGGCTGGTCACGTTTCGGGCTCGTCATGAAAATTAAGTTATTTTCCCTGGGCCGTCGACATTTTCACCGACGTGATATAGATTGAGTTCATGCAGCAGCATCCGTTCCTTCCCTGGATATTCGCATGATCGTCCCCCTCCATCACTCGGCCTACCCTAGTCTATCCCTCCTCCTTGCCCAGTTTCTTTCAATCGCCCCACCCCATTTCGTGCCTTTCCCGCCCCCCTCCCTCAGCTAATCCGTCTCACACTCTCATCCCCTCTTCATCTATTATTAAAATATTTCATCATTGTCCTCCTTTAAATAATTGATTTTATCCATAAATATCCTTCGTTGTCAGAGTGCTTGCCAAAAGATTTTTTTTTGACATCTGTTTCGGGTTTTGTCCATATTATTTGTGCATCAAACATTCGATAATTGTAAAGAAAAGAATAATAGAAAAAGGGTAAACTATTGACGATGAAGAAGTCCAACGCATTTTCAGATCATTCTTTTTCTTCAGACCCGGTATATAAACGAATGTTTAATTTTTGCCTTTCCCGCCAAAATGTAGAAGTCCGATGGAGCATTTTCAATCCAAATGTGATGAATACGCTCAATGCATGCTCTGGTGTTTATTGAACGATTTTCTTTTCGATTTTGTTTCCTTATTTGCAATTTGAATTCGATTGTTGGGAGTATAGTATTTTGTTTTCTTTTCTTCATACCAGCCCCCTTCCTCTTTGTGGGTCGCTGCATGCGTGCACAACTTTACGGTTCCCGGCCTCGCGCGAGTTCGTGAATAAATCACCGCCGGCGAACCACGACCGGAAAAATAACAGCGAGAGAAGAATAAGGAGATTACGACTCGAACGATTTAGGGGGAACCGAACTGACGAAGTTGCGAGGTAAAAAAAGAAAATAAAAAGGCAAAACATTTCATGCAAACATTAATTTTCCTATACGCTTTGTTGTGACACTCTGTGTACGCGGGTTTCTCTTCTATACTTTACTCTAGTTCCAAACACCTCGCTCAACTTGTTCCATTTTTCTTCCCCAACAGCTCCCTCGTTCTCTAAAATGCTCCCTCCTCTATATGTTTCAATATAATTTATCAGCGTTAACGTGGTTGCGGTATCGTTACAATTTCACGGTTGATCTGCTTACGTATTCCACACGCACTTTATTTGTACTTCACACTTGAAATGTTGCGAAATTTCATCGACCTCATATTATTCATCATAATTCGTATCCGAGTGTACTAATACCATTTATGCCAGAAATTAAGATGATTATAATCAATATGATTTGAATACAGTTCGATGGAAAATAAACGGGGTAAAGAAACGGACATCTATGTCAACCGTATAGGCCTTGTCGTTTTCAATAACAATATGCTACTGCTTGAAGGGTACCGCCACTCAAAACTAGTATTCTGGTTACAGAAAGGTAACATCTTTAGTATTCCATTCCATCAACAAATTAAAAAAAAAAAGGATTTCAGAAAAAAATATTGAATTGGAAAACCATCACCATTCTTAAGCATGGGTTCATACGGTCTAAATTGGTAGACTACTGCGTGTGAGGAGCAAGCAAACCGCCCGGGATTATATACGTTGCTTACAAACGTACGCGTATATAGCTTTGCGAACTAGCAAACCAGGAACAAGGAAATAGCAGTGGTTCCGTAAGTGATGAAAATGAATTGCTCTTTTGATGAATTACACAACCCTTTGCCCTTTGGGTGTCTATGTGATATCACAAAACAGTACCGACACAATCATTTGCCCGGTGGTCCCCTTTAATATGATCAGAAACTTTACGTGGGAAGATATAAACGTGTGAATTATATTTACACGTATGTACCTTGAAATTAGACTATTAAATTTAGTTTTACAGTTCGCACGAAAAAAAAAAATGGGTCAGACAAGAGCCAGTCTTGCATGATTAATCGCCATAGGCTCCCTGGGCTTTCTGTACGTGATCACACTCGCTCTCTGCGTGGCGTTGTAAAGGAAATGAATTTCACCCGCGAGATTCGCGGAGAAAATACGCGAAAACGTAGGCGTAGAATACATAATTTACTGCATCATCATCGTAATACATTCGCACGGACGCATTATGAAGGACTTTTAATAAGTTGAAGGGGTAGTTTAGTTTTGGTAGAGAGGGCGCTGCACATCGCATTTTTTGTGAGGTAATGAAAAATTGAGTGTAGAATTCGAGATAACATGCCATTTTGATGGCAGAATAAACTTTATTTGGGCGAAATCGACCCAGAAACGGCTGAAATATCCATAAATCTATTTGATCTTATAATTATTTGATCTTTAAAAAAATGCTTGCACTTTTTCCAAAAAAAATTAAAATCGTTTTTTAATTATTTATTGATTGATTTTTCTATTTAATCATCATTTCAATCAAACATCACATGCATAATTTGTATGGGAAATGGTTTAAACTGATGCCTTTTTAGAAGCGCCCTCTGGTGTTCAAAATGGCTCTTTTTGAATGATAACATGCT
>JAUELG010153929.1:0-10079 GCA_031471515.1 Dendraster excentricus | reverse complement strand
TAGTGTGGCGCTCCATAAAACATCTGGGTTAAAAAACCTTTTGGTTAATTTAGCCAGTTGATCAGAATACGGGCCTACATGCACAATTCTGTATGAACAAAGGCTAAAACCAATGATTTGTTACAACACAGCGCCCTCTTGCGTTAACGGCTATTTTTTGTTCTACTTAGTCGTTTGAAATTATTTATACTTATCGAGCATGCTGAAGTTATAACTATTATTTTGTTCCGTGATGGTGCACGTTTTGGTTACGTTAAGCTAGACCAATACTCAACTATCCCTTTAACAAAGGTGTGCATCTTGATCACTGATTGATGCTATGACGGGCAGGAATGATAATTTATCATGCACCGACTTTGTAGAAGTGGACACAAATTGGAAACTGATAAGGGGTCACCCGGGGGGGGGGTACTCAGATTATAGTCGGAGGGGGTGTGCGGCTGAGACCTCCAAACCCATACCCACATCTAATGGTCCTTTTGCTGAAAATAGGTACCCATGTCTAAGGATTTTTGTGAAAAATAGACCAATGTCTCAGGATTTTTTTTGCTCGCTCCGCTAGCTCAGGGGTTAGTATCATACGCTGCAGTAATGCGTACATGCATGCTTCTCGCCGGCGCGCGCCGCCTCTTCGCTGGGTTTTTCCCGAAATATTTTGTGTTTTTTCAGTAGCTAGCGAAGCGAGCCGGAAATGTTTCCGATTTCACATCGGCAAATAAAAAGAAGGGACCCATATCTAAGGATTTTTCGGATGAAAATGAGACCCATGTCTAAGGTTATTTCATGAAAAGGGGACCCATGTCTAAGGTTCTTTCTTGAAAAAAGTCACCCTTCCCAGCGGCACATTTCCGTATACCCAATATACGCGAGTACCCCCCCCCCCCCCCCCCCCCAGAAACGACCTAAAAGAAAATACTCGACAAGAAATATTGTTCGTTGTATCAAATTTCTTTGTAAACGATCCTCTAACCACTGAACCTAGTTATCATGTAACATCATGACAAGTATCCCGTTCCGTGTTTGTGGGCCACCCTGTAGTCTGTTAACTTTTATCTGCAAATAGCGCAAGGGAGATTATTCCTTCCGACAGACATGCATGTATTTGCAATTAACAGATTATTAACAGTGATGCATTTACCTATTTGCAATTAACAGATTATCTGCAAATAGTCCAAGGGAGATTATTCCTCTCAACAGTGGTGCATATATTTGCAATTTAATATATTTTGAGCTCTTACGCATGGACACTTAATTCCAATTGATCCCGTACAATTAATAATTAATGTTGAAGATGGCAATAAACTTAAGATATTTAATAATTTGAGCATCCACTTAAAGGGATATAGTATCTTTGTTGCGATGTTCAAAAAATGATGAATGGTTGATGCAATTGATATTGTTTTTATCTGATATGTCCACAGGGTATTGTGTGTAAATTTCAAGGCAAATGGTCTTTGCATGGCTGAGTTATGATCAAAAATGTAAAGTGATATTCGGCAATTCACTGCATTCATATCGTACATGGTTCTAAAACTCCGGCCGAGTTTTTGAACACCGAAAACTTCAATCGTACATATCTTTGTAACGAAAGGGAAATTTTAAAAACCAAAACCTGTCCGATGATTTTATTGCGAATGCGAATACAGCAAGGTATGAGGGAACCGTTAGAATTCAAATTTAATGTTTAGGATTTGGACATTGTTAATCAGTCCCTTTAAAGGGGTAGAATAGTTTTGGTAGAGAGGGCGCTGTACATCACAATTTTTGTGAGGTAATGAAAAACTGAGTGTCAAATTTGAGAGAACATGCAATTTTAATGGCCTCTATTTGGTCAAAATCGGTCCAGAAACGGCTGAAATATAAACAAAAAATCTGTCTGAGCTGATAATTAGTTGGGGCCCAAACAATTAAATGACTTTTTCAAAAAAAATAATCACTTATTGCTTACACTTTTTCAAAAAACGTTCAAAAGCATTCAATAAATAGCTGTTGGTGATATAGCTACTTAATCATTATTTTAATCAACCATCAAAGGCATAATTTTGTATGAAAATGGTTTAAACCAATGTCTTATCAGAAAGCGCCCTCTCGTGTTTTAATTGCGCTTTTTTTTTTTTTTAATGATAACAGGCTTTTACTTTGTCGTTTGCATTTGTGTGTACCTTTCGAGCCTGGTGGGGTTATGAATTTTATTTTGTCATGTTACTTTGCAGGTTTTGGTTACTCAAGTTCAGCCTTACCAAAACTATACTACACATTTAAAGGGATAGTCGAGTATTATTGATCAAACCTAACGTTAGTAACCAAAACGTGTACCATTACGGAACAAAGTAGTAGTTATAACTTCACCATGCTCGAAAAGTAAAACCCATGTTATCATTAAAAAATAGCCGTAAACGCAAGAGGGCGCTGTTTTTAAATACATAATTGGTTTTTGCCTTTGTTCATACAAAAGTGTGCATTTAATGTTTTGATTCATTAGAAATATCATCAACGACCTTTTAAAAACCTATTTAGAATGTTTTCACAGCAGTTTTCGAGCATTTTTTGAATTCGTCTAAAAAGTCTAAAAAATATCACTAGGTGATGGCCGATGACTAACCCTTTTTAACAAACAATATTTATGGCTATTTCAGCCGTTTCCGAACCAATTTTGATCAAATAAAGTTTATTTATGTTCTTTCGAATTTGATCGTCAGTTTTTCATTATCTCACAAAAAATATCGGGGGGGGGGGGCACTTCGGGACAAACCGATACTCAACCCTACCTTGAAGTTCGACTTGAGGACCCCCACGTATTTGGAGGCGTACGCCCACGGTGATGCTGCATTGAGAGTGGGTGTGTCCATCTATGTATTCTATATCGGGTGTCTAAAGCTTCTCTCACACTTTGGCGAGTTGACAGTACGAGTTGCTACGACCTAGGTTATCTCACATGCGTCAATAGGTATTCTTCCATGAACACCGATTATAGCCCGCTGAACAAAAGACTAGGTCGGGGAAGTGCGGTGACTGCTTTGGACATGTCCAAAACTGCGTCGATCTAGCCCCGCGATCTAGTCTTTTGTTCAGCGGGCTATAATCGGTGTACTCATAGAAAAATACTTATTGACGCATGTGAGATAACATTTCTATTCAGATTTTCCGTGGACAAAAAAACACACAAAAAACATTCCAGCACGTGTGGTTAGCTATTGTCTACATCGTGGCAACTCGTACTGTCAACTCGCCAAAGTGTGAGAGAGGTTTTACTTTTTACATTGCGTGTGGTTTCTAAATTATGACTTCTCGCGTGTCTATATAAACATCACCCACAGAATACCCGGCTCATTCCTACTTATGGTCTGCAGTGATAATAGTTGATAGACTTTTTCGCTTCTGACTTAAACATTTGCCTCGATAAAGTACCCGCTATGCCCTAAAGCTCAGCTCGATAGAGTCATCCGTGTGTTCTAAGGGGGAGAAGCATAATATGACATCATAACAAACAGTGAAGTCCCTACATCCAACTTTCATTAAATCCACAACATAACTATTGCAAGATGTTGTCATTCATTCACCTGGTCGTCGTTTCTTACGTCATAAGTTCAATAGTGATAACACCAAGTTCTCTCGCCAGTGAACTGTTGGACACCACCATTTGCGAAACCGGAGCACTTTTAGTTGAGTGTGCCAACTCTCAACTCGACGAAATCCCGTCCTTCACGACAGATCGCCCGACCGTAGAATCATTGGACTTGAGAAGGAACCGGATTCAGATCATCGAGGACTTTGCATTCGCGAAGTTTCCGAACCTTCGTCAGCTGTATCTGTCCAAAAATGTTATATCAGAGATCGGGAGTTTTGGCTTTAGTGGACTTCCACAGCTTCGTAAACTTGATCTCAACAGTAACCGTATTTCCGATCTAAATCCCATCAGAGACTTACCAAGTCTGGAGAGCCTCAATCTTATCAGCAACAACATCCGTCGCATTGATAAGAATGATTTCCAAACGACAGATAAGCGATCAAATTTGCAAACGCTCCAAATTTCGTCCAATTACGTAACCACTATGGCAGATATTTCTGTAAAAGTTCAAAGGATCGCAATAGATACGAATGATCTAAGAATATTTGACTTGCACAACGCGCCACATGCATATCTAGTCCAAACGGTATTAGCGAGCAACAACTTCATCTCTGTCATCCCAAATATCCAGAATATGTCATTACTGAAAAGTTTATCTCTGTCTGGAAACCCCATCATCCAAATAGCCAGCTCGTTTCCACCATCGCTGAAATACTTCAGTTTAGAGTCAAGCCTGCTTAGTAGTCTGCCTGAGAATCTAGTCCATTCCAGGGAGTATCCTTGTATTTGCTTGAGCGGAAGCCGTGTAAGGCGCCTTGGAGACGTCATTGGTAGGCAGGCTTTTCTACCAGAGCGTTTATCACTGTCCGCTAATCTGATACACGACATTTCCCTTACATCCAGCCTGATAGGAGTAACGGGGTTGTATCTTGACCGTAACGACATACAGGGTAACGTAACCCTCAATCATACTCTGCTGCCCAATTTGAAGACGCTTTTCCTGAATAATAACAAAATCACAAGTATTGTAGTCGCCCACCGGCTCTCAGATGATGCGCCTGTCGAGGTTCCTGTCATGCCTAGCTTAATTACTATCAACATGTCAGGTAATCGTCTAACTGATATATCACTCACCCACCTATTCACCAATCTGTCATATCTCATCGCTAGTGACAACCGCATCATTAGGTTCACGCGAACAAGCAATGCTCACGATGGGAGTCATCTAAGACAAATTAATTTTTGCTCAAATCGACTAAGCTCGGTGGAATCAATGCAAAACCTCCCTCAACTAAGCTACCTTGATCTATCAAGGAATAGAATCAAAACAGTATTTTTTTCGGATTTCGATGGCACGCCGTTACTCAAAACTCTTCACTTGAGTGAAAATCAACTGACAAATGTTCCGACATTTCATGCACCTTCTTTGTCCACCCTTTATCTCCGGAATAATCTCATTCGAACTGTAACTAGAGAGAAAATGGACCAATTCCCTGAGCTTAAAAGGCTTGCGGTATCTGCGAACAATATTACTTCCGTTTACGTTACAAGTGGTTTGGAAGTCCTCGAGCTCGATGCGAATAACATCGTTTCGTTTGAAAACATTTCTGTTGATAATTCCAGTCGTCTGAGATATCTGGACGTGAGTTATAACGCGATTGAAAACCTGGACAGAGGCAACATCATTGGTCAATCAGGAGCCAATGTTGAGCTTTTAGTCGCGGGAAATGCGATCAAAGATGCGATGCGAACTTGTATCCCGGTACACATGTTTCATCTGGATTTAAGTCTCAACATGGTACGTACGCTTCTTGAAGATTTCTTCTGCAACTTAACTCGCGTTAACATATCTGATAACCAACTGACTGCCCTCCTATATGTACATTTACTAGGAGACTGCAAGTTATATGAACTAGACGCATCGAGAAATGATATTCGATATATTTCCCACAACATGTTTGCAAATTGTTTCTTCTTGAGGACAGTTCTCGTTTCAGATAATCCATTAATTTCGCTGGAGTGGATTCTCCCGGAGCTCAATTTACTCACGTTAGCCATTACAGGAACATTCATAGGAATCGATGATCATGTTGCTAACATGAGCATACCAGTGATGTCAATGGATAGAATGAGGAATGTAGCAGATGAAGAGCATAGCATACTGTTTGAAAAACGCATTATTTTCCGACAAAAAAATGTTTTAAGACTGCGGGAAAATAAGTTGATTCACCTACCCATCTTCGGGGACATAACCCAAAGAAGTCTCTTGATGGGTAAAAACCTAATCGCCGCTCTGGAGAATATATCAGCGATGCACTGCGGGGATTTACTTTACTGGGAGCTATCCAACAACTTTGTTCGAACACTCCCTCCACTGTGCTTCACATCCTGCCCTCGTCTTAGCAGGCTAGATCTCTCCTATAACCGAATAAGTTTCATTAGCAAATCCGCTTTCCACGGCATCGAGGCGGCGACTATCAATTTAGAAGCGAATCTGCTCACGTGTCTCACCTCTGGAAGTCTGCCGACGGCGCCCTTTGACTTGAGAGTGGCGAAAAACCCCTGGCATTGCGACTGCCATGTGCGAAACATCGCGTCGTGGTTCCGTCGGTCCAACTTGCGGAAACTCACCTGCAACACCCCTCAGCATCTGAAAGACCACTATCTGACAGACTTCATCTTTAACGAGAGCGTCTCGTGGCCGTCCTGCCAACACAACAGTACATCGTGTTCAGATTGCGGGGGAGACGAATCGGATTGTAGCACATCATCAATGAATGTGACGCTCCCAACATCGGGATCTAAAAAGCCGGTGGGAATGGGGTTGCTTACGCTGTTCCTGCTGGCAAATTCATTTCTAATCATGGCATTTAGTGGCCCCAGCGAATGATTAAATATGTATAATCGGAATTCAAGATGAACTAGTTAAGTCTTCTGACAAGACATTTAGGTGCTTGTTTAGAAACTTATATTATGAAGTATACAGAATCCAACGATCGATTTTGAAAATTACATGATTATTTAAAACGCTAAGCGCAATGAGGTAGTTAACTAAGGTATAGAGAGCGCTGCACAAAACAATTATTTGTGTGATAATAACTTACCAAATAACGTACATGTATACAAAATAAAGTATTGTACATAAATGTGAAGCTATACTGTATAATACACTAAAGGGGGAGAAGGTGCACTCATGTAAAATGTTAGACGAGTTTGTGCCGCTTAAACGATCCCATTTTCACACCCATTTGCCGCTCCATAGACCACCATAATGACGAGACTTAAGTAGTTGAGTAGCGCCAAATCCATTTTCTTCTTCTAGTTCGGCTCCATAGACCCCAGACATGAATTCGCTTGGTAGGGGAGTAGCGCCAAGTCCATTATTCTTCTTATATCAGTCTACTTCTTAAACAGAAGATCTCCTCAGATTGGACCTCCGTTCGAGCCTCTTTTTTTTAAAGGTTTTCCGTATAAATCTGTGTTAGCTGCAAATCTAGATATTGTGTCGTTTTTTGTTTGCCACTTAGACCCCTTAACACCCGTTTCAGGTTTGTTTAGCTCCAAAGACCCGATATGTTTTGCTTGTAGTCAGCTCTTAACCCTAATAGGGCCGAGGGGCATTATGCCCCCGCGATATTTTGTATTGCTCCAAAACGCGGTAAAATCACGCGCCGCTGCTCGGTGACTTTTTAATTTCGTGTCTCGCCCATATTTTCAAAAAACACATTTTGAAAATCGGACCAACCGTTACGAAGTCACGTGACAATTTACATATGCATGTCAGCCCGAAAATCGCTCAATTTCTTTATTTGTGTACAAAATAAATTATGGAAATGTCAATTTTCGTTTAAAAAAGAGTATATGATATCATTGGTTATTCAATCTTGTTTATATTTCATATGTTTGTATGGGGTTCAAAATAGTTGAATTATAGTAAGAATTTTTTTGTTTTCAACTTAATGGTTGGAATTTCAAACAGCGTTATATCGTATGGTCGGGGTAATTATGTGCTATACAGGGTGTCTTAAAAAGAATGGTACAGTTGGAAAATATATTTGTAACTAGATAGAAAGGTAATTTAAAAAACATACATATTTGGTGTCATATCGAAGAAGAATAGTCGGGCTTTCTGGTGGTCTTTATTTCAGCCATATTTGATTTATAAGTCGTGAGATATGATCATTTGTTTGCAAACATTTGAAATCCACTTTATACCGATTTACGTGCTGTGCATATAACTTCACAATTATGTAATATTTTGTCAAAGCAAAAATATAGCATGTATGAAGTCATTATTCAATACTGGCTAAACGTGGTGCTTAAACATATTGTAACTTATGTCTGAATTACATTTCAATAGATTTCAGGCATTTTGTTGGTTTAGCAGAGGCTGTACAAAATCTTCAAAGGTTCGTCTACTGAAGTAGTGTTTGAGCATTAATGTGTATTATTACAATGCGAGTCTAAGCTACACTTTAAAATCACATATTTTTGTGGATACTCTCTTTATGGTCTCAATATTCAAATGTTAAGCCTGAAAGTGTCCACAATCAATTACAGGAAACGGTAACAAGGCCTTTAGCTTTGTGACACCATTCGGAACTGTCAAAAGGTTAGGAATATGAGGCGATCAGAATCCTGAACAAGGTCAATTTGGACGAACTCTATCCAGAAAATTTGCTTTTTAAGAAGATTTTACCATATTTTAGCATCGTTAACCCTTCCACAGTCAAAAGTGACAATTATAATTATACTCTAGACTCTATTACATCGTTATAATATCATAATTCTAAATAAGAAAACAAATGTGTGCAACATATGTCAAACGCCATTTTTTAGTGCAAATACGCAAATCGGCACAAATAGGTTTTTGCAGTTTTGTATTCATAATTTGAGATCAGCTGAATGGAAATACGTCATACAAAGGGCATCTGAAAGCACACGTCTTTCTCTGTAATATGGTACTAAATAATTGTAAAAATTATCATATTATCATATTTAGGTTATACGTCTGACGGAGTCAGCGTATAACCTTTTGTTTTCGTACGACCTATCAGCTTCCACAAAACACAACAGGTTACGATCGTTTTTCCATCATTTATATGAATTGCAGCGCGTTTCAAACCTGGATCCCCGTAGGACCTTGTTAGGAATATATCAAAGTATCATATAACAACATTTCATACCGATACCATACGCCGTTGTCATTTCTCGCGGTTGTTCTCATTGAAGAATATATCTAAGATGTGGAAGAAACGCACAAAAAACGTATGAGGTCCTATTTCTTGCGTTTCATTTTTTGTTGCTCGCACTGCGTGAACGTGGATAAAGATATGATTACGCAACTTGGAACATATGTAGGCCTAGGTCAGAAGGTGTTAGTGTCGGAATTCGTTTTGACGTTAGTACTCTGTGACGTCATACAGACGCCATTTTGTAAAAATAGATAATCGAGGATATCTTTCTTACGCAATAAAATTCGTTAACCAAATTTCACATATAGAAAGTACATGCAAAGGGCAACAAAAACGAAGGTCGCACGGACAACGGTAAACGCGTAAACGCGCTTTTAAGCATTTTTCTTGTTTTTGTTTGTTGTTAGCGCTCCGTGAATATGGCTAAGGATACGATCACGAAACTTGAAACAAATGTAGGCCCCGGTCTTAAGTTGTAAACCTAGGGGTACATCCCGTCGTTATATAGTAGTCGGTGTCGTCATACAGACGTCATTTTGCCAAATCACTTAATTGATTATATCTTTCTTGCACAATAATATTTGTTTACCAAAGTCAATAATCTTAAGAGGTATATCAAAGGCAACAAAAAAAAACACAAAACAAATATGGTACAAACAACAACAAACGCTTGCGCGCGCATCAAAGCATTTTGTTGTCCTTTTTTGTTGTTAGGATGCCCCACATTTAGCTTTAGGATACGATAACGAAACTTGGAACACGTATAGATCCTGGTCTGAAATAGGTCGACCATGGGTACGTTTTGGCGTTATCACTCTGTGACGTCATATAAACGTCATTTGTAAAACGAGTATAAAATCGATTATATCTTTATTACGCAATGGTATTTCAAATTAATATTTATATCGACAGTACATGCGGAGTCACCCCAAAATCATGCCCAGGATGAAAGTCTCATTTAAGAATAAAATTATGTATGAATCAGAGTATTAATTATTATATGTACATCCTGTGGTTAATTCTATTGGTGTGAAAGTATAAAATGGGCTGTCAATTTCGTCTGCCTTCCAGGGAAAGGAATGATTGATTACAATAATAGATTGTACAGAGTGACCCAGAAAGGTTGCAACACTTACGATTGTTAATTTCTTCAACACCATCGACCAAATGTCATTTTTTTTATTTCATGAGATAGAACATTCTTTTTCCAACAATATGATACCATGAACATGGATTTTGGGTAAGGCGTTTGGATGCTAGGGCCATTTTTCTGAGGCAATGTCGTTTCTAAAATGTGCTACTTTTTCGTCTCCAGC
>JAUELG010153818.1:0-10079 GCA_031471515.1 Dendraster excentricus | reverse complement strand
TGGTCTACCATTCTACTGGACTCTTTCAAGGGATCTATTAAAGGGACTACAGCGTCTAGATGGCCTAATTTTTACATAAGGCTCTCTATACGTATTGTATTCTCAAAATAAAGAATTTGGCAGTCATTCCCAATGAAATCAATCAATTTGGGGGTAATAAGTCAATATCCCCTTTTTAATCGCCAAAATGTTACGTCGTCTAAAGAACGCACATTAATTAAATGTTGTAGATGACGTAAGCCAATTAATTATCAAATCACAAGTCAATCACATTGCCGATTCCGGACCAAAAATGCAGGGCGTAAACTGGCTGTTCACTGAGATCGGGCATCAGAAAATTAGTCTAAAATCACTAATGTGTTTATTTCATGGAGCTCTTTTCGACAGACCTATTTAACAAGTCATCGACTATGGAATAAGTGCCAAAAATACGTTGTATTCTGTAGTTCCTTTAACATTGACCAAATCCACAAACCTCGGAGCTAAAAGCCTGTATTCACAACTCTTCGCAATGAATATTAGCCGCTTGGAATGAATGCTCCCCGGGGAGTGGATATAGTACACACACTGTGTGCTGGTTTGCATTGTATCCTATGACCTGGGGTAAAAATGTAAAGCGCGTAGAGATAATTATCAGTCATATAAGCGCTATATAAATCGAGTATATAGTTGTTATTATTATTATTATTATTATTATTATTATTATTATTATTATTATTATTATTATTATTATTATTATTATTTGTATTATTATTATTATTATTATTATCATTAATATTATTATTATCCTATTAAAAATAGTATGGAACGGGTCTCGGTTTTCCGAATTTCCATTTCTTTAAAAAGATATTTACGAGTGAAGTGTTCGAAGTTTCTTTCGATTATCCACTGGATATTTATAACTATACACACCAAATTCACGACAACGAGTAAACAAATATCAATTTTAATTTTCGCTTTAGTTACTTGGTCATAATAATGTTTATCATACACATAAAACATTTATGTTCTCACATTACACGAATTAGACAACAACAATAAGTATTTTATCAGTTACCCATCACGTTTTGCACATGTGAACAAAGTTACTGGATCCCTTTAAGTAAGAGGTCCCGCTGATCGCATTGTGATTGTTTGTATAGTAACTAGAACTTGAGAGTCATCATTATAAATTATCAATTCTTATTTAATGATGGTTGAATGGTAGTAAAGCAAATAAACTATAACGGGGTGGTTTCATTAAAAAAACAGCCCTTAAAGGTATCTAGTAACTTTTTTGATACGTGCAAAAAGTGATGAATGGTTGATGCAATGTATATTGTAGTTATCTGATATGGCCATAGGGTATTGTGTGAAACATTTCAGGTCAAATGGACGTTGCATGGCCGAGTAATGAGCAAAGATGAAATGTAATATTCACTAACTTTCTGCACTCACCTTGTACACGGTTTCAGAACAACTGCGGGGATTTTATTATCTGAACACTTCCATCGTACATAGTTTTGTAACAAAAGGGAAATTTAAAAAATCGAAACCCGTTCCATGATTGTATTGTCAATACGAATTACAACAAAAAGAGAACCGCTAGAATCCAAAAACGGATATTTAGGATTTTAACATTTAGGTTGTTATTAAATCCCTTTAAACAGAGAAGCTGCCATCCAGTCAACACTAATTCCAACAAATTTAAAAATAAAACAATTTGAATGTGATGTTTATTAAATATTCATATTCAAAAAAGAGGCCAAAGTACGTTGTCAATCATTTTTTAACATTTTTTAAACATCAATTTGAAAATATTTTTGCTGAATGATAGACAAAACGGTGATCCCTGGATGAATCGGATATGTTAATGAATATTTCGGCTCTTCGTTACCTGATTCTGAATGAACAAATATCACAATTTACTGCTCTTTCAAATTTTACTCTTCTTGTTCGTTACCTCTTAAATAAAATATTTTCCCAGTGCCCTTTTAACAAAAAAAATGTATTTTCCCTAAAATGAAATTTCTATCAATATAAAAAAGACTGAATATAACAACAGCGCCCTCATCACGAAGCCAACGACAGTGTGAAAACAATTTCTCAATACAAAAGGGGTGCCATCCACTCGAGTGAATTGTTTATCCGAATGAATGGGGAATCGTTTGTATTGGGTGCATTTTCATACAATTTATTTGCGGCGGCTTCATCGTCGCGCATTATGTTGGCATTGTGCAGAATGCTTTATCCAGTGTGAATATCGATGCAAATTTCAAAGGACCACACCACTTGTATGCTATCATTAGGTATATTAAACACAGTTATCATATCATCAAAACTTAAAGGAGCTAGAGAATACAACTAACTTTGACACTTATTCCATAGTCAATAAAATGTTAAATAGGTCTGTCTAAAAAAAACTCCATGAAAATAAACACAGTAGTGATTTTAAGCTAATTTTCTGACGCCAAATCTATCTTCGAACCTAGTTTACGCCCCGCCCACATTTAGCGTCCGGAATCGGCAGCGTGATTGACGTGTGATTTGACAATTAATCGGCTTGCGTCATCTACAGTATTTAATTCATTAGTCCGTTCTTTAGATGACATCCCGTTTCGGCGATTAAAAAGGGGCGTTTCCAGGACAATCATATATTCACTAATTACAACCAAATTAATTGATTTCATGGGAAATGAGTGCCAAATTATATTTCTTGAGGACGAATAACGTATAGAGAAAATAATTGTGAAAATTAGGCAATCTAGACGCTTTAATGTCACATGATACTCGTTAAAACGATCCATTAACTTTGTTCAAGTTCAAGGAAGTTCATGAAAAAGCACTTGCAGATATAACACACCTCTTGTTCCTTGTCGTTTGGCTAATGATAAGAGAAGAATGAAATTTAATTTGATTTATCAATCTCCTTAAGTTGTAGAGGTAATCAAGATTACATTTGATCAGTGACAACATCAGTGGCGTAGGCACAGGGGGCCGGGGGCAAGTGCCCCCTCAATACGTGACGTTTTCTGAAAAAGAAAATACATATGGTGTGCCTCTAATAATGTTGGTGCCTACCCACCCCCCCCCCCCCCCCCCATTAGTCCGACCACGCTACGCCACTTCTCAACAGTATCCGAATTCGGATACTTAATCAACCATAGTATCTAAATTCTAAATATCATACGAACGATCAAGATAAAATTAATCAGATAAAAGTCTGACTTCGACTAACCTTTGTTTGCACTAGGTAAACAAACTTGTTTGTATATGACAGTCTCATATAAAGATCTAAAAAATAATGAATTTGGATATATAACGTTATGGTCGAAGATTCAAATATTTCTTTTGAAATAAATGAGAAAAAATAGACTGTTGATCAAAAATATGGAATATTTATTAAAGATACAACTTCATACGTTTCCCCTAGTTTGTGGCTAATGAATTATTTTGTACTAAACGTAATGATTTTATAATGTTTCCAGACAACAATGTACAATAAATGGCTGCATTAATTTGCATTCATTAAGCTAGCCTTTTGTTTTAAGCTTTGAAAGACAGCCCCTGTAATGTTGGCCCGATTGCCTCTCTATAGCGTATGTCCAATATTTCATCATTATGGGTCATTTCTCAGAGTTGGCTGTAAAATTTTCAACCAAAATTGGCAAAGAGGACCTCTAGGCCAGACTCCATCTAACGTCATTTGCTACATGCCAAACGGTGAGGGTGCTCCACCAGGAAGAGGTGTCAACAAGCAATGTCCACTATTTCGTTGGAACTTCTCAGGTTATGGTCTTTAAAATCACCTAACGTCATCGGAAGGAGGGTAAATTAACGTCACGGGAATCTCTAGGACCTCCGCGATTGACCACCAACATAAATGATCGCAAATTGATTAACCTATGCGATAGAAACCGGAAATGCCGAACTGAAGAGCCTTCGCCATCTGTGAAGAAAATGCTATAGAATGAACGTCTTCCGCCAAACTGTAGCTCAGAAATCGCTCTAACGTGGTCACCGAGCAAGACGAGCTACCATATGTCCACCCCATGCCATGCAACCGAGATTTAGCGGACGTCCTTGGACTAGGGGCCCCAGAAGATTTCCACCTGGACACTAGTGATAGCTCATATTGAAGGTTCCGAGCCATAGCATCCTTCACTGAACAGAGGGAAGACAAATGGTTTGCCAATAACGTGGCGATAAGCTCCACGATTAATGCTTTCACAAAACAATTTGAGGTTGTGACAGCCCAAGAGTGGTATGGCTCGTATCCGTTAAGATGACATATCACTAGTGTCCAGGCGGAAATCTTCTGGGCTCCCTAGTCCAATGGCGTCCGGTAAATATGGGTTGCATGGTATTGGGTGGACACTTCGTAGTTCGTCTTGCTCGGTGACCATGTTAGAGCGATCTCTGATCTACAGTTTGGTGTAAGGCGTTGATTCCATAGCATGTTCTTCACAAATGTCGAAGGCTCCTTTTCGGCATTTCCGGTTTCTACGGCACATGTTAACCAATTTGCGATCATTTATGTTGCTGGTCGATCGGGGAGGTCCTAGAGATTCCCGTGACATTAATTTACCCTCCTTCCGATGACGTTAGATGATTTTACAGACCGTAACCTGCGATGTTCAAACGAAATAGTGGACATTGCTTGTTGACACCCCTTCCTGGTAGAGCACCCTCATGGAGTTTGGCCTGGAGGTCCTCTTTGCCAATTTTGATTGTTTTACAGCCAACTCTAAGAAATGACCCATAATGATAAAATGTTAGACATGTTGCTATGGAGAGGCAAATGGTCCAACATTACACGGGCTGTCTTTCAAAGCTTAAAACAAAAGGCTAGCTTAATGAATGCAAATTCATGCAACCATTATTTTATTGTACATTGGTAGTTTGGAAATAATATAAATTCATTAAATTTAGTACAAAATGGTTCATTAGCGCACAATCTAGGGAAAGTTGAATCTTTAAAAAAAAAACAGTGTACTTTAATTGTGCTGTTTCATTCAAATTAAAAAAAAATAGAGGAAACTGACCAGAAATCTTTAAATAATTTTTTCAAAAGGGGAATCGAGCTCGAGACCTCCGGATTACTAGGCCGGTGTTTAAATAATTAAAAAACTAGATGGATCTTCGATTGTGCGCAATCAAAGAGTATGCCTCCGCTATCACAAGATTCTATTTCTGCATATATAATGAGCCCTGTGACTATTGACCTTTGACCTCATGACCCCATAATCGAATCAAATCCTTGGCTACCCAAGATACATGTATACATATATACCAAGTTTGGTAATAATCCGTCAATCGGTTCTTGAGATAACGCAATCACTAGCTATGTTCGATTATATAATGAGCGCTGTGACCTTTGACCTTTGACCCTGTGACCCCAAAATCAAATCAGATCATTGTCTTCTCAAGATATATACATATACCAAGTTTGGTAAGAATCCATCAATCGGTTCTTGAGATAACGCGATCGCGAGAACAGGACATACGTACGAACGGACGGACGTATGGACGGACGTACGGACAGATGTATGGACGGACGGACGGACAGACGGACGGAAAATCCGAAAATATAATGCTCCGACAATTTTTTTGCGGAGGCATACAAATTAAAAAGCTGTATCGCTTCGCACGATCCTACGCCTTTCTTTATAAAAGTTTATTTAAGTATAGATTTGGGATTGGCCCAGTTTACATAGCTTCTGACTAATTGAGCATTGAAAATGGTTTCACGGGAACACCCGCCATTCAAAAGTCTTCGTCGCTTGATGGCTTGAGCACCAACCGGTCTAGCAATCCTGAGTATTCGGGTTCGACTCCGGCGAAGCCTATTTTTCTTGGCTTATTTTAAGACATTTTAATTATCTATTCTTACTCATGCATAAGAAGATTTCTTCTAGATTTTGTATATTGTTTGCATATCTTATGTTCTCTATTTTTGTCCATATTTGTTGTAACTGATTTGCTTGATTGCAAAAACAATAAAGTATTTGAAATGAAATCTGTACAATCGAATTGTCTTTTCAGATACGGAAATGTACAGCGGAGATACGAGCAGGCGGACAGCAAGTACGTGTTTGGGAAGGAAATAAGTTACGGCGTGTCGGGCGAGGAAACACGTCGCTACATTCCAGCCGGTTACCGTCATGCCTTCCTGATTCGGCACCCGGTTAAAGTTTACACATCCTACAGAAAAGCTGGCTATCAGCAGCTCCTCAAGGTGGGTGTTTTGAGCGATGAGGATCGTGAGGATCCCGACAAGTTTGATTTAGAAAAGGCGGACAGTGTGCTACCGTCCTCGACGTTCTTCCAGGACCAGCATTCCCTGTGGAAGCACTTCCGGGAGTCGGGCATCGAACCGGAGCCGGTGGTTATCGACGTAGACGATCTACTGGCGAACCCTGACGAGGTGCTGCCGAAGTTCTGCCGAGCCGTCGGGCTACCTTACTCGGATTCCCTCCTGACCTGGGACGCTTCTCTGGACGTGGTCGACGACTGGAAGTCGTCGGGTAAGACCAAATGTCGCGACATCGTCGTCTTCTACGAGACGGCCATGAAAAGCAGCTGCTTCTTCCCACCTAAGGAGCCCTTACCACGTGACCAACTCTCCCCTGACGTCATAAAGCTGTCCAGTGCAGCGATGCCTTTTTACGAAGAGCTACGTCAGCATAAGATATAGATATCTTGAGAGCTGTCATATTTGCATAATATTTGTATAAATGTAAACAATTTCCGGTAGTCTACTATAAGTTTGTATCAGCAAAAAAAAACAGTAACAGTTTTTACCGTTTCACACCTGTTTGATTTGACTAGCCCACTTACAGTTACCATCAAATGTCGAAATTCCCATAGAACCAATAAAAACCCTTGGGAAACCTATAAAAATCCAATAGGTAACGTACAACACGGGTTTCCGATGGGTTTATATTTTACGCGAATTTCGAACTGGAAAATGTCTACTGGTTCCATAGAAACCCATAGTTATTCCATAGCAAACCCATATGATAGAAAACAGTATGATTGACATAATTATGGGTTTCTATGGGAATTTATACTTCGGATGCACCACAAAAATTGCTTCTCCCCATTAGTCATTATTAGTCAAATTATAACAACTTATTAATCAAGAAATACTTAAAAATCATGTTTTGTAAGAAATATTTGTACATTCATAATGTACATTCAGAGATATGAATTAGAGATTAAATACACCATGACCCATTTTCAAGCCACAAGAACTTGCGCATACATGTACGTTGGTGTGAAATAACACATGTGGTTAAATGCATTTATTACGGTTTATGAAATAATGATGCCGTGAAACAATCTTAATTAAAATGTATCGGTTGCCAATAAACTACAATATTGGTATAGCGAACTTTGTATAGATTATTCTTAAATATGTGCCCAGTCGACTATTAATACGATTAAATAATATTTGTTCTTGTTTTCACAGTAATTCTAACTACCAAACCGAACACAAAAATAATTACCCACTTAAACAATTGCCTGTTATTTAATAACCGATAATTGCATGTGATGTTAATATGTTGGTGTGTACATTTTGTGATAAAACCCGTTATTACCTTATGGCTGGCTGACTGAGCCCAGAGCAGATTGAAAACAAAACTACCAAATTTGAAAAGTCATAGAACCTGCGCATGCCTGTACATTGTTGTGAACCATAATGTGCCACTTGATACATTGATTATGGTTTGTTGAACAATGCTGCTTGACATTCCATCCATTTGGATTTGTTATTAGTACAATCACGTTTAATGACATTAATTACAATAGAAAAACAATTTAATTCGAAATTCCTCAGTACTCAATAAACTGTAATAATAATAATACATGTATAACTGTTGAGAATTTTAGAATATGACTATCATATATTTCGTGCCATGTATCAATGGTTACATCTTATTGTTCACATAATTTTCCTAACTACCATACCATTTTGGCGGGACAAAATCTTGGAAAAATCTTGGCTATGAAATTATTAATATTAGTTGAGGCGTGGTATACGGGGCACTTCACAAAATAGTTTGTGTGTGAGATAATGAAAAACTGACTGTCAAATTATAAAGACCATAAAATTTTACTGACTTTTACTGACTGAATAAACTTTATTTGATCAAAATCGGTTTGTTTTTTATTATTCCAAGGTTTCTCCTTCAGGGGACATTTTAGAAGAAAAAAAAATGAAAACTGCTTAAAGTCTACTTTGACAAAATTCTGAATAGGTTTTTTTTATGTTCATGATATCTCTATTTTAACCAAATTAAATGCACGGCGCAATTTCGTACGAAAACGGCAAAAAACATGTTTTTAAGGGAGTGCCTTTCTAAGTTGTAACGGCTCATTCTAAGTGATAACTGAAGTTTTAATTAGTCGTTTGGAGTTGTATTTACCTTTCGAACATGTTGAAGTTATAACTATCATTTCGTACCGTAATAGTGCAGGTGAATACTAAATACCAATATTCAAGTATCCCTTCAATGAGCTGCAATTTGTCGTTGACGCTATGACGAACGTATTAATGTTGCATTTCATTACTTAATCAGTTAATCGAATAAAATTAATATATACACTCTGACGTTTGCTTAATTGGAATGTAGAAATTATATGTACATTAACAGTATTGACAAATTATACAACTGGTTTCTTTACAAAACAAAGTACTTTGTAGTAATACATGTTTTTATATCTCATCAACTAAGAGTTAATTATTAAGGTGTTATTGATAAAAAGTTTAAATGAAAAGTCATACTCGCGAATTTTTGATAAATAATAATTGCTGTATCTTAGACAGAATAGTAACTTTATCAATATCAACATAATTTAATTAAAACTCTAGTGGCTCTCTCTCTATCTGTTTCTGGTTTCGTATCATGCATCGTATCTAAACATGGTTTTTCCGATTTTCCGCATGTTCAATTAGTTAAAAGTTATTTACCTATTACTATTGAAGAGTTTGGCATTGTAACTTATAATTATTCAACGGAATTTTGTAGCTGTGTTTCAATGTAATGCAATAGGTCAGCAAATATTATTTTACATTTATGTTCAATACTTCAATAGTAACGTATGACATTATTATGCCATGTATAATACTCACATCATTCGCAGTGAACGTTGCAAAAAAAAGTTCACATTAATGTTATCGACTATTTGCCAATTTAACAATTCTACAAAAAAATCATCCCCCCAAAAATGAAAATAATAATAACAATAAAAATAGAAAATAATAATGATAATGATTATAATAATAATAACAATAATGCTGATAAACAAATAATAGGCTATTTAGACATAATTATTTTTCTGCAAAATAAATGAAGTAAATAAAGTAAATAGATAAATACATGAAATGAAATAAAATAAGAAAAAAAAAACATATCAAAGTTTGGTGCAAAGTTTTTAAAAAAATCAGAAAAAGCAAACATGGCCATTGTCAATTACAATAATTATGGAAATATATATTGACCATATCGCCGATTTTGTGGAAAATATTGTATACTTTGTACATTTTTACATGATACACTATACTGCTTGACTAGCTGTTTCAGTCAAAACTTTAAACAATGTATAGATCGTGACCGTGAATGTCACAATGTAAACGAAAAAAATGTCGCTGTGTTTTATACTCATCGTGCCAATGGTCATCAGGTACAGTTCAAACCAACCCGATGATATGCGTACTCTCTTATTACTCACGTTGGAGGTTATTAATCAGTTAGCATCCTTTTGTATCTAGCTGGCCAGACAAGGTAGTATATATTCGTGCATAGTAATGTAGCATCGTAGTAGTTTTGATAATAAAGTTTTTAAATAACGCTTCGTTTATCTTGGATTGACGTTATCTGATATCCTCTTAATCTCAATGGCTCGAATGCTGCCGTTCGTACTGCCAAGACTGCCGTTGGAGTCAGACCTAGATCAATAAAAGAAGACGAAGAAGCAGAAAAGGAGGAGAATGATAAGGAGAAGAACCAAAAGAGGTTAACCCATCAGTGCCTAAGGCCCACATATTTGTGGTTTGGTAGTCCTACACTTAAACAAGAAGAAGACTAGTTATT
>JAUELG010153707.1:0-10080 GCA_031471515.1 Dendraster excentricus | reverse complement strand
AGTAGATGTTGTTTTTATATGTGTAGTTCAGTTTTGGAGGAAGAGGAAGGGAACAAGGAGAAAGAGGGTGCAAAGGAAGGAAAACAAAACAAAGATGAAATTGTTATAGGGTAGTTCAGTGTTTTTTAAAAATTTATTTATTTATTTATTTATTTATTATTATTATTATTATTATTATTATTATTATTATTTTTTTTTTTTTGGGGGGGTAGTTCAGTTTTGGAGGAAGAGAAAGGGGACAAGGAGATAGAGGGGGCAAATGACGGACCTGCGTAAATACCCAAAATACATGCGGGATAATGAAGCAATGGAATGAGAGGAGGGGTTAGCGAACAAAGAAGAGGGCAAGAAAAATGACAAAGAGGGTGCAAAAGAAGGAAAGGAAAACAAACTAAGATGATGGTGAATTGAAAAAAAAATCTCTTCTTGGTTTTGACACTAACAAAACACATGTGCACTCCAATTCAAGTGTAACTTTACACATAAAAGTTGGAGGATAATAAAGAAGCAAAATATGAGGAGGGACACTTTAACCTACATGTATTCACACAGTTAATTACACATTTTTTTTCTTTTAAAAGTATAATAAAAAAGAAACAAAAGTTAATGCAAAGTAACTTGAATCATAGATACTGTTAAAAAAAACAAAAACAAAAATACATTACTGTTTTGCCAACTTTACTTCATATCAGCAAATACAAAATTCTTAGTATAGAATGAACAAAAGTGAATACAAAGTAAGTTGAGTCTTAGTTACTGAAAACAAATATACAGAACTATTTTGCCTACTTTAATTTGTATCAACAGAAAATTCTATTATAAAATGAACAAAAATGTATGCAAGTTGAGTCATAGTTACTGTAAAAAATACATGACTGTTTTGCCTAATTGTATCAACAGATAGCAGTTCAGCTGAAAGCTCAGGTTCTGACAGTGATATTGATGAGAAGAATATCCAGTCTGCCATGCTTTTACAGGTGAGTTGCTATACAAATTCAATGATCAATCCATGACATCTACTATGACTTTAGTCGCTCCTTTTTGAGGCCAAAAGCTGTACAATATATGTACATTTGATGACCAACGAAATACCTCGGGGTACCTTTGTACCCCGGTATCCCACATTGTGTAGCACCATCTTGTGTCCACTCAAAGTAAAACAGTACTACAGGGCAATGATGGACGCCACTGGTGTATTGCATTGTTCATGCAGCGCTTGTATGCACGCTGCCCTGCCCGTAAAGCTTTTTGAACGTTAATTGAGCATAACACAAATAATTTCATACTCTTTGGTACCCCAGTGTACAGCCCTGAAAAATAAATTAATAATTAAACATAATGGAGGATTTTCATTTGGTACCCCAGGGCACCACTTATGTCATCATTTATTGATGAAGAACATGAGATTTTCTATTGAAAAGAAATATACTTATATTTTTGCATGTACCTCAAAGTTGGTTATATGAAATATGTCCTAGCATTCTTAGAAATCCTATTATGCTTGGTTAGGTACAGAAGCCTTGATGTCATAACACTTTTTTAGAATTTTCTAATTTTCTAATTTGGACTTCACTTTTAGAAAGAGCATAACACATGTCCAAATACCGAAAATCAAAGGAATAGGTTACGTATTGGTTCCGAATTGTGCTGAATGAATTTTACTTCAATGGGCAATCAGTGTTATAGTGCACTAGTTCCTAAATTTATGAACCAGTGCACTATAACACTGATTGCCCATTGACCCCAAAATCATTGCGATGGGCATATCTCCGCCAATACGTAACTTATTCCCTTGATATTTGGTATTTGGACATTATTTACATGTAGTATGTTCTTTCTGGAAATGAAGTCCAAATTTGAAAATTCTAAACAAAATGTTTATGACATCATTTATGACTTCACACTTCTGTACGCTATTCGTTTGATATCAGAAATAAAACGTACGTAGGGAGAGCAAAAGAGATGAGGAAGCTTGTGTTGAAATTATGCACATACAATCTATTCTGGTATGATATCTATAATCTACTCACTATTCTGCAATTTTTTACCACGTTTATTCAATCAATTTGCTCCTCACATTCATATTAAACTTTGTTTAAATTTTTGCATACTCTATTTTTTTTTATAGCAGAAGAAAAACACCAAGAAGGGGAACGACAAGACCCCGCCCAAGTCTGCGAGCAATAACCCGAGCAGATCACAGACACCCACCGTAATGGACACTGCTAGTCCAGCTGCAGACAGGACGCTATCGGACGCGGCTACCAAACTAGAAAGTGAGTGTACCAAGATGGTGATGATTACGAACGAGATGGACATTTATATGATGATGATTTTAGATGATGCTTGTTACTCAGCTGATGGTACAGTTGATGATATACCATGTATAAAACTTGCCTTTGTATAAGACTCAAGATATAAGACACAATTTTTGACACAGGCATTCATTACCAACAAAATTGTTCTGAAATTGCTATGTGTAGTATATCCTGTTGATTATACCCACCCAAAGTAACAAGTTATTGATTTTCTTTCATCATAGCACATCAGTTAATCATGAAATGAGGCTAATTTTTAACATGACAAGTAGTGTATTTAAAAGAATACTCAACACTTGTCTGCGTTTGATCTCGGTGAAAATAAAAGCAGTGCCAAACAGACAATTTTTAGTGTGTCATTTCCCGACACATTAGGTATTGTGCTTGTGTATAAGATGCAGCCCCCAATTTATATTTTGGCAGAAAAAAAGGTGTGTTATACACAATGATAACAGGGTACATAATGTTATTGATTATTATGACAATCATGGCAAGGATGACAAGGAAGATGGTGATGTGTGTGATGGTGGTGTTAATGATGATGATGATGATGATGATATGATGATGATGATGATGATGACGACGACGACGACGATGATGTTGATGACAATGGAGATGATAATGATGACGAAGAAAAGGGTAGTGGTAGTGGTTGATGATGATGATGACAGTAATGAAGAGGAAGATGACTATGATAGTGTTGACAATGATGATTGATATGTTGGTCATGCTTACGTGATGATGATGATGGGGGTCATAATTATGTGGCGATGATGATGATAAAGAGGATAATGATGATCAGGATGTTGGTGCAGATAGTGATGATGGTGATAATAACAATAAAGTTCATGATAGTAATGATTTCATCTTGCATTTCAATACAATAGTAATCAATAAAATGATGCAGGAATTAATTAAGGGGACTACTTTCCTAATGTGATGGATATCCAGAACATTTTACATAACACACTCTGGTAATTTCAGGGGCTACCTACTCATTTCAGGGAGCTATTTTGAAAGTTCGGGGGCAAAGTTCAGCCCTCGTATTGTAATTTAAGTGGCTACCTACTGATTTCATCAGGATTTTTTGAAAACTAGGGGGCAAAATCGCCCTTAGTCCTCGTATTTTCTACCCTGCAATATATTCCTATTGTCCTTCTTACCCCAGATTCTGCGGCCAAGAAGAGGCCGAACCCCACCGAGCAGCCAGCCACTAAGCGGCAGCGGACTGAGAGTCCTGTCCCTATGGCATCTAGCAAGACACCATCAGGGTAAGTCCTTACTCCATCAGTACATCTTTTAATCCATCTTTTCATCCATCCATCCATCTATTAATCAGTATCCCTCATCCACCTTAACCACCCACCCATCTATCCATCCATCCATCCATCCATCCATCCATCCATCCGTCCACTCTTCTATCAGTATCACTCATCCACCTTACCCACCCTCCCATCAAACCATATCATTCCATCCATATATCCCCTCACCCTCCATTATACCCACCCATCTATCCATCAGTCCATCCATCCATCAACCCATCTATCCATCCATCCTTCCCCTCACCTCCCTCCTTCCCACCCATCACTTCATTAATCCGCCCATCCATCCATTTATTCATTAATTTATCCATCCATCCATCCATTCATCCATTCATCCCCTCACACTCCATTATACCCACCCATCTATCCATCAATCCATCCATCCTTCCACTCACCTCCCTCTCTCCCACCCATCACTTCATTTACCCACCCATCCATCCATACATTAATTATCCATCATCCATCCATCCACCTACCCACTCATCCATCCATCCATCTATCCATCCATCCATCCACCCACCCACCCATCCACCTACCTAACCACCCATCCATCCATCCTACCCAACCACCCATCCATCCATCCACCCACCCATCCATCCATACATCCATCCATCCATCCATCCACCCACCAATCCACCTACCCACCCACCCATCCATCCATGATGTAGAATTTATGAGAAAGTCCAGAGTGTCGTTTTGCTGAATCAGATCATGCAACTGTTGATATATTAATCAAACAGTCTCTCGCTTAATTCGTGATGTAATTTAATAAAAGTGATTTTAATGCTGTAATTTGCATTTTAATTTTGATATTTATTTTGATTTTGTTTGCAGCTACGTTCCCCTGACCGAGGACGAAGTGCGACGATACCTCATGCGACGACCCATGACGACAAAGGACCTCCTCGTGAAACTCAACCCGAAGAAGACCGGGCTGCCCAAGGAGCAGATCGAGACGAAGCTTGCCGAAATCCTCGTAAAACTCGCGCCCGAGAAGAGGAGAAAAGACAACAAGATATACTGGTTCATAAGAGAACATTCCAAATAGTAAATGCCATTTTTGGCTAATAATGTTTCGAGGACTTTTTTGGGCAGCTGGTTTTATTATTCCGCTGCGCTGGATGAACTTTTGTTCAAACTGGAGAAGTCGGAAGAGCGTTCAGGACAAGATTAAGGTGCTCTCAAAGAACATTCTAAATATTATTGCGCTTCAAATTGTTTGAATTGTTTCACGGATGTTGCTTTTTTTGTCACCAGTTTGTCATCCAGCTCACCTAACTTCTGATCAAACCCAAGAAGAGTAAAAGCGACAAGAGTCACTGGTTAATAAGAGAGCATCCCAGATAGTACATGCTGAAAGTTCTTTTGACTTTCTCAGGGGGTGCATGTAATGACGTCCCCTTCAAGTACAAATATGGCTAGAAAAACTTAGTAACTGGTTCATAAGGAAACATCCCAGATAGTAAATGTATATCGAGGGCTCAGAGCCACAAGGCTGTAACTGCATTTTTTGGCGAAATTAAGATTTCGGTATCAAAATGCTCAGAAAAGTGTGAGGTTTATCAAGGACACAAAGCCTTATCAGCAGTAATTTCTTCTTTTTTTAATGCTGAAAGTTCTTCTGACTTTTTTCCCAGGGGGTACATGTAATGTAGTCCCCTTTCATGGCCCGGTCCGGTATGAACGGATATCGGAAACGTATGCCCAACGAATAGACAATTTGCGAAATTAAATTATCCGGTGATGAAAATCGTCTCCATTGTTTCATGTACAAAACATAGAACAACGTACATCATCGGACAAAGAACTGAAAAGTAACATATAGAACGGAAGGAAAATTTATCTTTCCGTTTGACATATGTTTGCGCAATCCGTTGATATGTGACTGGACTATCAAGAAGAAATGTGGCTTTATTTATTTTTTTTGTGACAGTCTGTTTCCTAAGATTGTTCGAGAAATGAGGAAAAGAGTGCCTGATTCGTTAATGAATATACATGAATAAAGAACATGCCATTTTATCTCTGATTTGTATGCTTCAAAAGCATTGAAATGTCTCTGGGGTATGATTTCCCAGAACAAACAAAATAATAGGGCAGCTGATAGTAGTAATTGTCTGTCAAGCTGGCAGAAACTACTTCTAAAGCTTTTATATTGAAAACATGAAGAAGGTTAAGGGTTTAACTAAATGCTGGCTTTTGGGCTGATTAGAGCATAAATCATGCTTTTTCTAGTCATTATGTTGGGGCCTATCTCTAATAATGGAAATAATGAATGTCTATTACTGCTGTCCTCTCCTTTTTCTGCCCATTGGAGGCAGCCATGTTTGTCAAACAGTCAAACTGTGTAGCATCAGACAAGCAAAAAGGGATTATTTATTCACTGACATAGTGGATGCAATGTATAATAGAGGGCAGTTATGTAACTCCCTTTTATTAAATGACAGCAACGTCATTGGAGCAATACTCAAGAAGTAGATTTATTTAACACTTGGTAAATTTGTCCAACTTTGATTAGTGGGATAAATTTAGTCCATATATAAGCAGAAGATCAAATGATGCAACTATAATATACAGGGTGGCCCCAAAAAACTGAAAGAGGAACGTCCAAAATAAAGTTAAAAAATGATCTTGTCAATCGGATAGGACAGAATACTTGCCCACCCTGTATAACTAACGATTGAAATCAGTTCACCCAGGTCGAAAAAAAAAAAAAAAAAAACAGTTGAAAATTAGAGGCCAACTGGTACCAGTTATTGGTAAACTGGAATCACCTGGAACAAGTAAGAACCCAGTTATGCTGACCATTAAGAAACCCAGTTGAAAACACCAAGAAACCAGTAGTGCTATTTTACTGGTTCATGAAGACCAGTTAAGGTAGTTGGTTTCAACTGGTCTGCTCATTTTAACTGCTGCCATTTGATGCCAGTTGAAACCAATAAAGAACCAGTTGAATTGCCAACCAGTTTCAACTGGTTTTAACTGTTTTTTTTTTCGACCTGGGCATTGTTGAGAATTGGACAAATGGGTATAGTGTGGCAATACATTGTTTGTACTGTACAATATTATGTATGGTAAGCCCTAAATTATTTTCTTCATGTATGCTGTAACATAACTTGTATGTTTGTACTGTATTTGTAAAAGTATGAAAGAATAAATTTGTTTAAAAAAAATGACAAAATGGTTTACAATCGTTAATATCTGGTGCATATATCCACTTAGACAATTGTAAGATATGGCTGGGATTCACAAAGAAGGTTTATGTCAGTTTTATGTCAACCATGTTCTACATCTTTGGAGGCCCATCTTATACAAATACTCTCATTGATAGCGCCTATCACAATTGATCATTGCAATACAAGCGCCTTGCAATTATATTATTTGTAAACTAAACGAGCAATAATATAAACTTTTTACTCGTGGACAGTGTTGAAGCTACACACTTGCTAGAGACACCAAATTAACTAATATGTGTTCTCAGATTGAGAATTTGATTTTGTACCACTGGTTAGCAGGCACCAGCGGCCATATCGATGGAAAATTTCAAATAATATTGCAGCATTGTACTTTGTTTGTCTACAAGCATCACCTCATAGATGTAGACAATGGTTTGAACCATGGTTTATGTAAACCTCCTATGTAGATTCCAGCCTGTCTTGCTGTGCAGTGATGTTTTGTTTATTCTCAAACAGTTTGAACCACTGTGAACCACTGCTTGACCAATGAGGGTGTCATTTATTGTGCTTCGAGGCCTATAACTGAGATGGACGTATTTCTCTTATTGCTATCATTCACATTAGCTCATATAAAAACAAGGAGCACAACACAGAAGGCACTTTGAGATGATGTATCATGTAAAATATTGCAAAAATCAGGCATTTTATTTTTTAACTGTCTCCAGGGTACTCAAATATATTTATCTTTCACAGCAAGGCACAAATATGCCTTGAATATACACAGTCCACTTCTAAACAAAGATTGCACTTCAAAATATATCATAGATTATACAGCTTTCATTATACAACCCATTTCAGTAAGGTGTGCCATATTGATATACAAATTCCACCGCACTGTAACACAAAGGTAAAATGAGGTAGGGTTCACATGTGTTCTTACTAAACATAATCAGAGTACAAATCTTGCCGACCTCTATTAAAAAAAAGTTGTAATAATAAGTAAAACTATATTATTCCTATCCAAGACTGTCCAAGCGCATTCAGTGTTTGGCACTACAGAAGCTAGTTTGATTAAACAAAAAAGTAATAAAAGAAAGTACTGAGAATCACTGCATTAAAAATTAACACCTGTTAGCAATTTAAGATCAGATTGATGACCTTACTAGTTAAAATGATTAGACATCTGATGTAACACTCAGCAATAACCACAAACTTTTATTATTACATATCATGCTCATTTCAAAGCTCCAAGAATTATTTCTAAATAAGGCACTTGAAGTGGATAAGACTAGAGCAAATTCATGTGATGTTGGAAGCCAGATATTTTCTGAAACACAACAGATTTTCATCCGAGCATTTGGCCAATCCTAAGTTAAAGGAGAATTAAAAGTTAGCAAAAAGATGTTCAATCAACTCTGCTTAAGTCAAGGTCGCATAAGTCGAATAATCGCTTATGTCGAAGCTCTATTTAAGCCCCTTCTCTTTATATTCTATTAATTTCAACCCCTCATAAGTTGATTATTTTTAAAGTCGAAGCTATTTATACAATCCCAAGTGATTCGACTTAGGCAGAGTTGACTGTGTGTACAAAATTATCAATAAGAGTGCCAATCTCTAAAGGTATGAGTTGAGATAGAAAAAAAAATAAAAGGAAAACAAAATAAACATGCTCATTGAAAATAGCAATCTATTTCTATGAGGAATTTGATGCGGCAATACCTCACAACTCTATAAAATTATGTTGTTAATTCGTTAACCCTCGTTAGACTGTAATCAATGCCGTATGACAGTGGTGTAGCTATTGGGGGGGGGGGGGCCACTGGAGGCACATAAGGTACGTGTGCCCCCATCCGTCCGACCACGCTAGAGCACTGCCGTATGATACTTTAGTGAACAAGGGTGAAATATGATGACAGAAGTTCCTCGTCGCAATGGATTTCTCTCAGCGACACCAAGGCAACTGTTCTCAAGCTCCTGAAAAGAGAATTAATTTATAGATGATTACATATTTATCAATCCAAGAAGGTCATAACAACAGTATAACAATATAATATGAAAAGTAGAGGCACAAAATCATTTATTTGTCCAATTATCACAAAACCCTGCACTTGTCATTAAAACTAAAAATGTACATTTTCATACCATTATAATAGAAAGTCCGTGTCACAAGCTTTCATTTGATGTTATTTTTTTTCTAAAAAATTGGTCAATAATTGGCAAGGATATGATTGTTTCAATTTTACAATCACAGGTCTAGGGTTTCGTTATAGCCATTCACACATATATGGCCAGCATGGTTGGCCTGAAAAAAAAGGGGGGGGGGGTTGGAGGGGCACACCTTAAAATTATTTTCTTGATTTTAACACAGCCTTAGTTATGCCTCTGCTTAGTTTGACACATATATGTGAATATTGACCAAATTGGATCTCTCATACAGCAATATACGGATAAAACAAGGTAGATTAAATGGACCTAACATGATGCTCGTTATTAAGAGGTTTCATTATATTCTTTTCTTGTTTTAGAGATTTTGAATATATGATTAAAAGTGAGCAAAGAAAAATGGGATTCCAACGGGATTCGAACCCGAGACCTCCGAATTGCTAGACCGGTGTTCTACCGGCTGAGCTATAGAAAAACCCTATGACGGTGTTCTTCCCTGAAACCCCTTCATTCATCATTGCTCGAGTGGTCAGAAGATTTATAAACCTGACATAAACCCGATGCAGATTAAAATAAATTTGGGGATATATGCGAGGGATCGCCAAAGCGATACAGCTTTTTGTAATAATTAATTCAAACAATAAAATAGATAAACTGAACAGAAATATATTGTGATTATAAAAGTGAGCAAAGAAAAATGGGATTAGAATTAATTATAAATATATGTAATGAATCTTACCTTCCCAAATTGCCCTCGTCTGGGACAGTGCTGTAGAAGTTGTTGGGGAGGTATTTGCGAAGCTTGTATGGAAAGTCTGGAGGCACGTTAAACTCCTGGTAGCACACGTTGGCAGCAGCACCTTCACAAAAAAATATTTTCCAAATAAAGCAATCACTGATTTCCACATTGGTTATAATATTAATAATAACACTAATATAGAATATTCATACTGTGTAATATCCACCTAATATAAGGTGCTCAATGACCCGCACAATGATATTGTACACCTTCTCAACTCCCTGGGGAGCATACTAGCAGCGGGCAAGCCTATAGGTGCACCAAGCTTACTTTCACCAAACCAGGTACCTATTTATACACCTGGG
>JAUELG010153596.1:0-10080 GCA_031471515.1 Dendraster excentricus | reverse complement strand
CCCCCACCCCGGTTCCGCGGTCCCTGATACGTGCAAAGCGGATGAATCGCTGGGGATTCTATTGTATACAAACGTACTCGTGAACCGCATTGACGCACTCGCAAATGTACGAAAATTGATTTCTTTGTTTATGAATAACAACCCTTTGCAAAATATTGTGCATCTATTTGATATCACGAAACGGTACAAAAACATATAATAAAGTGTTGTTCTTTGGCTGGTGGTTCCCTTTAAGCTTTCGATGAACTGAACTGCTGGAATTGTTATTTGATTGGAATGGTACAATTTCGCACGTGGTCTATAGGAATTAAATCTGTCCCTTCTCTTACAGGCATTCGTAACTGGAATGGGCGCCATCCACATGGGGAAGATAATGAGCGATGATGCATGTGTAAGTATCTGATTTTGGAGTTGTGAAATCGTGTACAAAGTGATTGCAGTGAGTTAGTGAATATAACTTTTTCCTTTTTTTTCTCATTACTCGGTCATGCAACGTCCATTTTACTTCACCTTTTCTCACAATACCCCGTGGGCATATCATATAACAAATAATATTCATTGCATTAACCATTCATCACATGTCAACAGAGTCGCTAGATCACTTTAATGATCAATCAAGTTCTAAGTTTATTTCAGACTAATTCATATCGATATTTTCATTGTTATTGTTTATGCTGAAAGATGTGTGATATTTTCACAGAAAGAGAACACTGCAGCTTACCGGCCAGTTACAAATAAACATTGATGTATTGTTATCCCCTATTATCTGGATAAATGAATCCCAGGGGCTTGTTGCAAGAAAGAGTCCTATCTCTAGGACGTCCTAAATGTCATGTGATTGTCATATGACTACGACTAAATTATATGAGGCGCCGTTTATAAATGTACAATTTACGCACATTATATGTTATATAATCATCATTTAACATATAACTATTATTTACATATTATAATGTATACAGTTTTAATTATGTATATATAATTATTATTCATACTACATTATTTATAACACATAATGTGTGTAAATAATACATGTACAAACGGCGCCTCACGTGACATTTAGGACGTCCTAGAGATAGGACCCTTTCTTGCAACAAGCCCCTGTATTCTGATTGGTAAATTAGCATGTAATAGTTTTTGACTGATGAATGGCTCACTAACGTTTGATTTTCACATTTTTGCGCTAATTTTTTAATTTTAAAAATGCTTCACACAGTGCACAGTCGTATTTTGTTGATCAATACAAATTACATGCAAACAAATGTGAAAATTTAACATTTTCCAGCCATGCGTCGGTAAACTTTAGCCATGCGTCGGTACTTTTGCAAGCATGCGTCGGTATCTTTTTAGCCATTTAGCCATTACTTGGAAAAAGTATGATTTTCACATTTTTTTGCGCCCATTTTATAACAAATGCTGCCCATTGATTTTTACTACAGTCGGTAAGATATTAGATATTCAATTCCATCCTACATATCTCCATAATACGGGAAGCAATGGGAAATCTAAACCCATTTCATTTTAATCACCATACGTCAAACAACAAGGTAGAAAAGAAATATGAATGTTCCGAATGATTTTAGTCGAATTTACAAAATATTTACTTCCCAAAATTTCGGATGTCATACATACCCCCCCCCCCCCTTCGTCAGTGTTGTGGTCCTGTGTATTGTTATCATCAGTTTAAACGTAATACAATTTCATATAAATTGCAAAAGTGTAGGTATTTACTTCAGTAGCCTAAAGTCTGATACTGACAATAGGCCATGTGGATAAAACACGGAAGTTTATTGTGCTTTCTATACCCTTCTATTGTATGAATATTACAAAAGAATGACTATCTAGGCATGAAATATTAGAGCGAACCACGAACGACCGTTACACAGTCTACTTTGACCAGTCGTTTATAACCTTAAGACCAAACGAATCGTTAGCTGATAGTCAATCGAACACACTAATAAATAAGGCAACAAATGTGCACCCTAGACGTGTTGTTACATTAGCTGCAGCACCCCTCAGCGTGTAATATTGCACCCCAAAGTGGAGGGTCAACCTAAGCACTAAAATCCATGACCTAAGGGTGCATCATTCTGTGAACCTATAGGGTACATACCGTTTTGGGGTGCATGTTTTGTGCACATGAAAGGAAGGCTGAACATGGAAATGTGGTGTAAACAGGTTGGTTCGAATAATATTTACCTGTACTGTGTTTTTAAAGGTAGGGTCGAGTATCGGTAAATCCCGAAGTGCCCTCCCCCCCCCCCCTAAATTTCTTGCGAGATAATAAAAAAATGACTGTCAAATTCGAAAGAACATACCATTTTACTGACAAAATAAACTTTATTTGATCAAAATCGGTTCAGAAACGGCTGAAATATCCATAAATATAATTTACTCCAAAGGGTCAGTATCCGGCCATCACTTTGCGATATATAAAAAAAAAATAAAAATAAATGCCGTAAACTGGTAAACTGCTGTGAAAACAATCTAAATGAGTTTAAAGAAAAGTCGTTGGTGATAATCTATTCAATCAAAACATTAAATGCATAATTTCGTATGAATAAGGGCTAAAATCAATGATTTGTTTAAAAACAGCGCCCTCTTGCGTTAACGGTTATTTTTAAATGATAAGATGCGTAGTACTTGGTGGTTTTAAGTTGTTTAAACTTTTCGAGCATGGTGAAGTTATAACTATTACTTTGTTCCATACTGGTGCACGTTTTGGTTTCTAAAGTTAAGCTTTACCAATATGCGTTTTGAAAACATAAACTTGGTAACAGAAACCTGAAGGACTCGCGCCACGATATAGGTACCGTGTAAAAAGATAGAGGCCAGTGAGTTTGGCCACTTTGCGAGCCGTGTTATGCAGGATGTATTTCCATAAATTCTCACTCTTTAAAACTCATTTCTGATTTTATATCATGATGCATTAAACATCAATAAGTAGAGTAATAATAATGATACTCATAGCGATTTATATAGCGCCTAATATGATTGATAATCATCTCTAAGCACTTTACATTATTATTATTACCCCGGTCATCGGACACACACTCACAATCAATCCGCACATGACGTGCACTTTCTGCTCCCTTGGGAGCAACGCATTCTGGCAGCCATATGGCTCACTTGACGGCATACACACCCCACTCCTACCGGCCTACCGGGTCCCCATTTATACACCTGGGTAGAGAGCAGCATTGTTGATTAATTGTCTTGCTGAATGACAGACAGAGTGGGCAGGGTTCGAACCCGGGATCTCTAGATCAGAAAGCGCGCACTCTACCGATCTTGCCACACCAAGTAACACAAGTCACCCCAGTTTATTGTAACCTGTCATATTGTGCGTTACCATTTACTACAAGGACTAAAACAAAAGTAGAGAGTCAAAATGGGGCCTAAACTTTCGATCCTAGCAGAATCTTCTTCAGAGGCGGAATGACAATTAAACAGACATAACACATCATATTTATACCCTTAAACAAAAGTCAGTTATAAAAGTTGTCACTTTCTATACTATACTAGAAGTAGAAGAAAAATAAGAAGGAGATGAATTAGTATGCAGGCAAACTCAACTCAATCCTATACGTATGTCTTAACGTATCTGATCTAAGGGTAAATTGCCACTTGGTCTACAACCAGTTGGTCCATTCCCATTTGGTCTACTAGAAAATCATAGATCCGGCGGTTTAATTATGATTAAGATTATGGATTATGATTAGGGTTAGGGTTGTGGATTAGGGTGGGGGTTAGGGTTTGGGTTAGGATTAGCGTTTTAGAGGCATCCAGTAGTAGACCAAGTGGGAAGTAGACCTACTGAGATTATATGCATCTATATGCATCTAAGAAATCTACATTGAAGTAATCATTTTGAGGGTATGGCCATTTACACGCCAGACACTCGATATCATCGGAGCATACCGCGTACATAATTGGGTGACGGTCGTTCCGGCTACTGGCACCCGTGGATTGTCAATGGAAAGCAGAGCGTACATAACAGTACTGTAATGTCGTAATAGAGTGGAGCTAGGATGATTTCGAATTTATGTTCCATTTTATATCTGTCCACAGAGTGCGTGTGGGCTCTCCATACTTGCTCTTCTGACCATCGTCTGCTCGCTAGCTTCCGTCGGGGTACCCGCCTGGCCGCTCTACGAAGAGGGCTACTTCCTCGAGATCCCACCGAAGGCGCAAGCCATGACCAACACGACTCTGCAACCCTCAGCAACCACCATCCTAACAACGCTATCGTCTGTGATGTCCACTATTGAGGAGGTCGACAGCAACTCAACTACGATGGCTACGGACGGGACTAACACCACCGATATGGGGAGCGCGACCACACCTGCCACAGACGCAAGTGCGGTACATGTTACCGACATGACCGCAACAGAAGCGGCGATGACTATGAATACCATGGATAATCCTATGTCAGCTTCGAATGCCACAAACGCGTTGGGCACAGACAACACCAGCATGGCAAGCGGTGCAAACTCTACAACTGAAACAGCGCCGACTACGCCCAATACAGGAACAGTTTCTACAGGCTACATGATGAACACCACCAACTCAACCACGCCGTCTGACGTCACGCGGGTCCCCTTACCATTTGAACTCTGGTTTGACGTCATCGTGCCCTTCGCCATCATCTGCGTATTCGCACTGATTTTCGTTCTCTGCGCATTACCAGTATGCTGCATCGGCTGCTGCTGTTCCGACTTTTCTGAGGTGAGAACTTTGAAGACAAAAATATCAATTAAAATTGCGCTTTTTAAAATTATTATTTGAAATATTGTATAATGTTACGTAATAATTAGAATTGGTTATATAGCCGACAACACATAGTAATTAAACCTGACCCCATGCGTTGCAGACACACAAAAAAGACCAAATGCAAGATGTATTTCAGAATGGCCAGATCCAGGTTCACTTTCAAATAGAAATTATAAATGTGTTTATATTTGTCAATATCAAAATTGATTTCAACCCTTTCAGGATTAATTTCCGTATGACATTTATTGTCCAGAGACCCCGGCAAGAGTAAACACAATTCTGAGAAAGTGTTTTTGGCTATACAGCATGTACAGATGTTTAGAATCAGAGGGATTGAATAACTTCATGATCGTGTGCATTTTTCAAAATAATAATAATAAGAATAACGAGTCTAAGCTTCAAAGTCACACATACTTTTGTGTAACATGAAGATGTATGTGTATAGAACCCTAAGTATATCAGAAAATGCCTTTATTTATAATTTCCAATAGAGCATAAGAACAGCTATAATAATTTTCTGTTGAATATACTTGATTCGGAATAAATCAATAATTGTATTGGAATTTGAATTAACACTTTTTATCAAACTGTCCAATTATAACCCTGGTAGTAAGTGTGTTATCAGCCGCTGGCAGCAAAATTGTCGACAAGCAGGTTTTCTATGTTCTCTATTGTTATCTATTGTTATTTTTTCTGACAGTTATTGGAGGGACATGTGCCCGCCCAAAATAGGGTTCGGGGCACTTGTCCCCCAATAATGTTTGGAAAAAACAAACAATAGAAAAAACAATAAAGACCATAGAAAACATATTGTCGGCAATTTGGCTGCCCAGCGGCTGATAACACACTTACTACCAGGGTACTGGAAGAGTTGCAAGCAAAAACTCATAAAAGTTATATGATGTTTTATATACAGGACCAAAATTTGACTCTTGTTAATCAGTGGCATAACAGGTTCATATTATCAAGGGGGAAGGGGGAGGGGGGAGGGGGCAGAGCTACACAATTTAGCATGTTTAGCGAAAATTTGTTTCAGGACGGTATACAAATTTAGGACATGACAAGCTCCTGTACAAGTTTACACATTCTTTCTTTTCATGTCAACAAGTCGGGCGTCAGTCCACATGAGAACCGACTGCCACGGGTCAGAAAATATTATGCTTCCGAAATCTCTTGATAGTGATTCCGCACGGAAGGCCAATCGACCTTACCATGTGCCACAAGTGACATAAGCCCTTTTTGCCCTGAAATGGGGTGGACTTCGTATTTCTTCATGTATCAACAATGATTTATTTTATATACGGGCTTAATTATATATGGCTTAAATTGGGTTTTGGATACCTTTTAACACGATTGGGTGTCGTCATGTCAAGAGTTTTTCGAGAACCAAACAAACGCAGGCGCGATACCGCAATTACTTCATATTTGGCGAACTTTTGATTCAGGACGGTAGCAGCAATATGACATTATAACTTCCTGAACAAGTTTATTATTTATTTCTTTTCATGTCAACAAGTCGGGCGTCAGTCCACATGAGAACCGACTGCCACGGGTCAGAAAATATTATGCTTCCGAAATCTCTTGATAGTGATTCCGCACGGAAGGCCAATCGGCCTTACCATGTGCCACAAGTGACATAAGCCCTTTTTAACCTGACATGGGGTGGACTTCCTATATCACTATGCGACAGAAATTACATTAAGTGGTTATTGAAAAATATATATTTTTTTAAAAACATGTATATGTGAACATAGATGCGGAGAACGATCAATACATACGTGCCTGAATAAAGCACAGTCATACGATTGTAATGTATAGCAAACACAGTAACCATGGTAACTTATGTATAATTGATGAATGAAAGAAAGCATATTGGTTGCTCAATTCCTAACATGAGCGGTGATAACCTCATGAATATTCATGATTGTATCGATGCATATGCAATAGTTTTTCATAATCGATCATTCTCGTAACGTTTGCATGATAATGTACATGCATCATTATACGTCATATCCGGGTTGAAATTTCGCTGTAGTTGTTCTTGATTTTTTTTAGTCAGGACTATAGTGCGTGTAATAAATACATTAATCAATTAACTATGAATATTATCATGTGTAATGCTGTTGTTGATTTAATTGCTGCTGTTTTTTTGTTGTTGATGTTAGTTTTATTGCTGTTGTTGGTGTTATCGTTGTCATTGGCGCAAATTATGACATGTTCGGATTATAAAACTTAGCAATACATGTGTTTAATATCTTGTATAAAAACAATCAATGTTATCATAATTATGGATTTTACGCATTGCTGTCATCGATTATAACATTGTTAATGAGTGGGTGGCTTTTTTGGTTGTTTTTTTAAATTTTTTTAATGCTTGTGTACAATACATTACCTGGTGGCCAGTATCCCTGTCCTCCAGCACTGGCATCATTTGCTGGGCCTGCCGAGCTGACATATGTTGCTGCAACAGATGTTGCCGATGTTGCTGCAGAATCTGTTGGAGCCCTCGTGAAGCTACCGGTGGCAATATCGACATCCTCTGTCGCAATTGCTGTTTCCGTCATCTCCGGCATCGTAGCAGCATCGTCGGCGGTGCTGCTTGTAGTCGGGCTAGCGGAAACATCCGTTGAAGGAACCCTGGTGGACAGTTAATTCAAGCAATATAATATGCATGAACGGCGAAATGTACGAATCATAACCGACATTATATTTATTTGTTTAAAATGACACAAACGTATATTGATCTAGAAACACATAATGCAGCACACACCGTATAGATGACGACGACGCCAAATTGTTCAAACTCACGTCGTCAACTAGACGATGGGACGTGACCGATGACCGAAAATATAGGGGAAAAGCCTAATCGTGAGGTAATTTTGTTTTACAAATTGAAAACAGCAATCCGCGTTATCGTCAATGGTTTATAGTTATGATCACCGTTATATTTTATCATCATTACTTCTTCCATAAGTATCGATGGGTACCTTGTGATCATATGGTAGTGTGGTTATGGACATTCCACCATGTGGTGATGTACGTCGGTTAATGTATTGCAAGGTAAGTCGTATTTGGATATTTGAAGGTATCCGAATGCGATTAACGACCGCATGATAAGTGTTCTTCGACTACGAACATTGAATCCAAATATTACCTGGTGCTGTCCGAAGCACCGCCCGTGGTTTGGGTACGTCCATTTGTGGTACCATCAGTTGGTGCAGCAGTGGTGTCAGTGGTATCGGACGATGGTGTGGCCGTGGAGACGGCGCCATCTAAGGTACCGCCCGTGGTTTGGGTGCGTCCATCAGTGGTATCAATAGTTCGTGGTGTAATGGTATCGGTGGTAGTGGCTGACGGTGCCGTAGTGGAAATGACACCACCTGTGGTGCCGTCTGTTTGTCCTTGTGTTATTGTCGTGCTTGCTCCATTCAGCGTGGTGCCCTTGTGTGAGAATATGAAAATGTATATGAAGTTATTTTCATTGAGGTTTACAATACACTTAAAAATAATCATCATCGATATTTAATTTTTTTCTCGAATACCACTTTTTTTTTTTAGGATAATGCATTATTCACTTATAATTAACAATTTATGATTGATGATTTATGATTTATGATTTATGAATTATTCAATTTTTACATCAATACTATTTTCCGCACTTTCTACATAATGCTACAGCAACGCTGCACTAGTTTATCCATCTATTTTACCATGGCAACCGATATGTGAAATAGAATATAATATGATATTTCTATAACAATACTATTCACATATCATAATAATCTGATAGGACATATTTTGCTGGATATGATAGTATTGGTCATACTACATTTGTAGTATTATTTCGGAATAAATGAACTTAATTGAATTTAAGAAAATACACATGTAATAAGGGATTACGGTTGGCCAATAATACGCAGGCTCCTGTTGATAGGATTGAGTATTTTGTGTTGGACATTAATGGACCCATTTTAAAGTGTTAACTAATAAACCCGTGTCATATTTGTATTTTTACTTCGTCGAAGGGCGCGTTCGAAATGTTGTAGATAAACCAAATACTCTCCGAAATAATGTTGAATAAACCTACCGTTAGTGCAGTGGTTTCCGTTGGTAAACTACTAGTAGTTGATGCCATTTCTGAAAAAGGAACATACCACACATAATACTGTAATACGAATCGACATGATGAATGCTTACAATAATTTGTAAGCCTACCGTTATGTGTTTGTTTCCATTATAACTACTCCTCACCAGCCAAACAATTCAGCATTAAGTAACATGTTTGATAATAAATTGGTTCATGCAATTTACTGTGCGGCAAAAATAATATTATATTTAGGATTAGCATTAGTGCAGGGGTAAACTTATATGTTTTACAGTGCAAGAAAAAATAAGTAAACATGCAATCATGCAACATGATAAAACAAATTGTGAAAGATAGGAACAAAGGTTAACGTAAAAAAAAAGAGCAAACACTGCACCAATCTTTTTAAAGTAATAGCTGATTAAAAAAAAAGTAAAACTATGATGCCAGGCAAAAATATTTTTTTTTAATTTTTTTTTATAGTAGCCTATTTCTCTCGAATGGTTTTTAATATATTTTTGTTTGCATCGTATATGAATTATGTGCGTGCGTGCATGTGTGCAATATAATTGCTGGTAAGTGGGTGTACGTGTGCAGTCCTTACGTGTGTAATAGCACGGTCACATATTACCGTATTGCGTAAACGGACGGCCGCCGGAGAGCAACATATTCGATCGATTTGTGCGTTTCTAATTGTACGATGAACATAATTCCATCCAGCGTAATGTTTTGAGGATGAACCAATGTAGACGATTTTTACCACGGGATAATTTGATTTCCCATTATTTGAATTCCTTGGACATCGGTTTATGTTATTCGGTGATATGTGACCCGGCAATTAAGCTTTGCATGCATTATAATTATATGCGTGTTAACCTATCCAGGTGCTGTGCGTAGCACTGTGAAAGGCCTGGCATACTTGTCGCGCGAAATATTGAAGGTATATATTTTTGTCGATGTGCGATGAGGTGTTTTAGCACCTATAGACTTATTATTTATTACCTATTTGTAGTTCTAGTACTCAATGAAACCCCCATCTTACCCGACATCATATTGCGCTGATTAGTGCCGATGAGTTTTTAGTGACGTCAGTATTGCAGCGATCAAAAAAAAATCCGGATTCTAACAAGGACTAGCGACATAAATCCAGCGGCGTAACAGGGGTGCCTTGTCAGAGGGGGCAATTTTCCCGTTTTGAGGCAGATTTTCCCGGTTGGAGGTGG
>JAUELG010153154.1:0-10081 GCA_031471515.1 Dendraster excentricus | reverse complement strand
AAGAGGTAATAATAATAAAAGGATTGAAATTTGAATTGAATGGACGTGGTGTGGCAAGATTTCTGATCTAGAGATCCTGAGTTCGAACCCTGCTTACTCAGTTTATCCTTCAGCAAGACAATTAATCCACATTGCTGCTCTCTACCCAGGTGTATAAATGGGTACTTGGTCAGGTGTTAATTGGCCTGGGCGCTATCATATGGCTGCATATGGCTAGTATACTCCCCGGGGAGTTGAGATGGTGCGCAAGATAATTGTCCGGGTTTGATCTGTACCTGATGACCAAGGGTAATAATAAGTGCATAGGGACATGCAATTGTGCTATGTGTTATGCGCTATATAAATTTCAATGTGGCACCAGTCATATTCCATGTCAAACCACACATTTGATTAGCAATTGAATGGAAAAAGAAAAACAACAAAATCTTCTCTCTTCCCTCCAGCTACCATTTCAAGGCGGCACCAGTCAACCCTCGGGTGATGAGCAACCTCAACATTGGCCTCAAGATGACGTCGCACAAGGAGCCGACCAAAGCCATTGGCTTCAACCTGGAGAGCGAGAGGAGGATGAAGGAACGGGAAATGAAGAAGACGGAGGAGGAGGAGAGCTATGAGTTCCACGCCCGCCCCATGCCTGCCAAGATGCTTGATGGACCAGTGGTGCATATAATTATGATCATTATGGCAATGCGCAAAATTGGTGCAAGCCTGCTTGCCCCATGAGTGAAAATCATTTTACATGGCATTTAAACAAATTTAATGCTATTTCATTCTTCTTTAACCATAACCAAAACAGCACTATAGAAGAGAAATGTGGAAGCTCAAATTAATTTTTGCAGAGTTAGAGACTTGTGCATCTTTAATTTGGGTAAACAGCCCACATTTTGTGGAAACTTAGAGTAATCAAAACATTTAGTTCTGAAACTTTCAGTGTATATTTACTGTTGCCAATGCTTTGTAATCAAAGTAAAATATAGATGATAGACAGGTTCATCTCTGAGCAGTTGTATGGCATTTTTTGCTTTAATACTGGGAATCATAACTGCAGCAATCCTATAATTTCTAGTCATATATTTCCTCTTGGGTATCACTAATAATGAAAATATATATATTTTTTGTGTGTGTGTAACCACTGCTCACTGCATTCTACCATGTTGTGACATTATGCAAACAAACTCAAAACATAATACTTCCTTCATGAATTTCAATAATTTGTTTCGTATGATTTGGTTGTTGTTTTTGTTGTTGTAGGGTCTGGCAGAGGTGAAGTCGCGACCTCTGACCTGCCCCAAATCCCCGGCCTTTGCCCTCAAGAACAGAGTCAGGGTCAAGGAAGACAGCATCACCGAACAGGTAAACTTGGCCATTTCAGTGTTGAAGTGTTGTGGTAAAGTAGAAACAAATCTCTTTAAATAATTAGGTCTTTGGGACAATGGCCATTACCTTGAAATCTGGTATCTTGCTAAAGAAAAACAACCCCCAAATATAGCTTGAACCAGCTTACAAGGAACCATGAAATAATGATCTTATTTATTTGTCTTGTTCAAAAAGTTGAAATATTACATTTTATTTGAAATTGATGATCAATAGCAATTGGTCAATGTTGTTCTTTTATGCAACTCCAGGAGAACAAGTCACACATGATCCAAGCAAAGCCGATTCTACACGTGGGTGTCTTTCACGCCCCACTAGCTTACAAGGAACCACGAATTGTTATCATATTCATTTTTCTTGTTCAAAAAGTTGAATCTTAAATTTTATTTGAATTGATGATACTCGGCAATTAAATCGGTTTTTCAATACAACTCCAGGAGAAAAAGTCACACATGATCTACACCTTTGCATGCCCTTCAAGCCCCATATAGCAAACAAGGCACAGTGGATATCTATCACATTAATTTTCCTGTTCAAAAATGGAATCTTAACAGTTCATATGAGTTGGTGACAATAGCAGTTAAATTGGTTATTTGTGTTTTTCAATGCAACTCCAGGAGAACAAGTCACACGGGATCTGAGCAAAGCCGATACTGCACGTTGGCATGCCCTTTGGGCTCCAGTAGCTAAACAAGGCACCATGGATAGCTGTCACATTCTTTTTTCTTGTTAAAAGTTGAATCTTAAATTATATTTGAATTAATGATATCTTGTATTTCAATGTAACTCCAGGATAACGAGTCTCGCGTAATCCGAGCGAAGCCGATTCTGCACAGTGGCGTGCCCTTCAAGCCCCAGATCGCGCACAAGAGGACGGAGATCCAGCCGTTCTCCTTCGAGGAGCGCAACAAGGAGACCCAGGCTCGCAAGGAGGCAAAGATCCAGGAGATCTACCATGAGGAAGAGAAGGTAAACTGCTTGTTTCTAAGAGCTCCCTAGGGAGTGAAAATGTGCACCTGATGTGCAGGAATGACTGTAGTGTGTATTCGTTGACTGGGGTCTTAATAATCGTGCAAAGCGCTATGATCTCCATGGGAATAGCGCAATAACGGTTATTACTTTCATTAGTATCTCTTGCACTCCCCCCAAGTTGATTTATTATGATTCAGGTTTGTGTCCTGTTTGTAAAGCTTCTACCTTGAGCGTTACAAGTTTTTGTCCAGTTCTGACCAGTTTTATTATTAAACCATTCAGGACAAACTGATTTTGGTATATCAAGCATTCTTCATAGACTCTTGCCTAAGTATTGTTTTAATCAGCTCTGAACAGGTCGAGTTCAGTGAAGAGAGTACAGTTTTGGTCAAACTAAATTCTAGGAACCAAAATCTGCACAAACTAATAGTTATAACTCCACCATGCTCGAACGGTATACACATCCTGTCATGAAACAAGAACCTTTCAAACTGTTCATCAAGAAGATGGCAGCCTACATTTGCTTCTTGAGCACCAGAATTATCCCTCGTTTCAGATTGATCATAATTGGTTTTCATTGTTCTTTCAGGCTCGACAGTTCAAAGCCAAGCCGATCCTTAACAATACCAACCTTCCAGAAAAAAAAGTAAAGCCTGCCACCAAACAAGAACCATTCAACCTGGCTAATGAGGAGAGGGCAGCTAAAAAGGCAGAGGAGTGGAGTAAAAAGGTAAGTGTTCATTCTTTGTTTTGCCCCATTCATGTGCATCCAGGTGTCAAACTTGAAAAAAAAAAACGGACCCATGACATGATTTACAAGATCACAAATTCTGAACCACTGAAGCAAATTGAATAGGGTTTTCTGTAAGATGTAGGTAATAAGTTATACTTCCATACCCTTAAATAGCATTATGATTTGTTTGAATATCTTTCAAGGAATTGTTGCAGAAAGTCACATTGTAATTTGTTGGAGGACAAACTGTGTAATGGTGCATATGTAATTATATCACATGGTTAATGTTATTATTTATTTTTGGGGTTCCTGCTCAGATCTAATAATAATTGAATAAGTAGAGGTTGATCATATTTTCAGGCTATTTTTAATAGTGGATGTGGTGTGGCAAGATTGGTTGAGTGCGCGCTTTCCCATCATGGGATCCCGAGTTCGAGCCCTGCGCACTGTGTTTGTCCTTCAGCAACACAATTTATCCACTACTCCTGCTCCTTACCCAGGTGTATATATGGGGACCATCAGGACATAAGAGCCTAATGTGAACGCAATTCTGGAGCTCACTGAACTCTGCAAGGAATAATCTATAGGGAGTGGAGATGGTGCACATAATGTGTGTTGGTTTGCAGTGTAACCTGTGACGGGGGTAATAATATATATGTAAAGCGCTTAGAGATGATTATCATTGTGATAGGCGCTATATACTCGTAAATAGTGTATATATGTGGTTTAAAAAATGTTCTTCTTTTTTATTTTCCGGTCAGCTTGAAGATGAGCTGAACGAGCAGAGATTAAAGGCCAACCAGTTCAAGGCTAAGCCAGCTGAAGTCCTCTACCACAAGCCATTCGTCCCTGAGAAGCCCAACCAGCCACTCACAGGTCACAAAAATGTTTCCTTTTTCACCCTTTGTGTGTTTATATTATATACTTGGCACAACATTTGGATCAAATGCACATTCCATGAGAAAATACATAGCAAATGTTATATCAATTAAAGGGGAGAATTCACACTTTTTGATGATACAAAATTTCTGAATGGTAATAAACTAATAGAAAAGTTATCTATGCGCAAACCTTGGTTTCAAGACTTTTTGTGGAAAGTATATTATAGACATGGTTTACACAGGGCCTGAAAACCCAGGAAAGTTATGGATTGCATTTTACTTTTGTAGTTTACCAGGTTGGGAAAGTCCGGGAAAATGGTAGACTTTCAGCAGTGACATGCAAATCAAGGTGGTTTTAGAACTTAATTTCGAACAAAAGTTACAGAAATAAATTTGTAAAAGGTCAGGGAAAGTTATTGAATTAGACTTAAAGGGATCTAGTAACTTTGTTACCATGTGCAAAAAGTAATGAATGGCTGATGCAATGCATATTGTTGTTATTTGATATTGCCGCAGGGTATTGTGTGAAAAATTCAAGTCAAATGGGCGTTGCATGGCTGAGATATGAGCAAAAATGCAAAGTGACATTCTGTAACTCGCTGCATTAACCCCCCCCCCCCCCCCGAGTTTTTGAACACTTAACACTTCAATCGTACATATCTTTGTAACGAAATGAAAATTTGAAAAACCAAAACCTGTCCCATGATTTTATTGTCAATACAAATCCAACAAGGTACAGGAAAACCCCGTTATAACGAGCTCGCTTATAACGAGGTACCGCTTACAACGAGGAGAATCCTTTGGTCCCAATTGTAAATTAGTTTTTGTATGTGTTATTAACTCTGCCGTTTATAACGAGGTACCACTTATAATGAGGTAAAATCGTTATAATGGGGTTTCCCTGTATGAGGGAACCGCTAGAATTCAAATTTAATTTTTGTGATTTGGACAATGTTACTAAGTCCCTTTAAAGGGACGGAGTATAAACGTTGGCCGAATTCTCAAAACTTGCCTCATCCAAATTTACCAAATTTCAGGCAGATGTAAAAATAAAAAAAGGGACCTTGAATGTTCAAAGAATAGGCTATTTTGTTATTTTGTTTTGTTTAAATCTCAAACTATTTTCCTTTCTCGCGCCGATTCCACAGAGATCAGTGGCTTTGACCTGAACACCGACCGGAGGGCCACCGAGCGGGAGAACTTTGAGCAGTGGAAGCTGAAGAAAGAGCTGGAGGAGAGGGAGAGGCGGCACGAGCATGAGAGGCTTCTGCAAGAGGAGGAGCGGGAGGAGATCGAGCGGATGCGCCGGGAGGATATGGTGCACAAAGCCCAGCCCGTCAAGCACTACAAGCCAGTCCAGGTCCAACCCAGTCTGCGCCCGCTCACAGAGGCGCAGAGCCCTCACTTCTCCGACCGGTTCCAGAAGTAGAGGAGCTAATGAACTTAATACACATTTTGGGGGTCATGTGTTCAAAGGCCCCAGGATGCGTTTGTTGTGGCCACTTACAGTGGCGCAGAGCCCAAACTTCTCTTACTGGTTCCAGAAGTAGAAGAGCTTAATGAACTTATTACACATTTAGGGGGGGGGGGGGGTGCGTCATCTGCCATAATGAGGTCAAAGGTCACAGGGTGCATTTGTTGTAACTGCCAAGACAGCTTGACATTTCCTTCTTATTACCTTGTGAATTGTTTTGACAATTTTATATCATACAGACAACCTTTATTTATCTCGTATACCTCACAAACTGATTAGAACTTTGGATCACGAGGTCAAAGGTTACTTGTCTCATTGGGGGAAGAATGGTTCATAATAACAGTATCTTCAAGAAACATTTACAGATTAATACAATACAATACTTGGTACCTTTACTTATATTGAGGAGCTAATGCACTTATTAGATTTTTAGTTCTTGAGGTTAAACAGTTCGGTGACTTGTATACATGTTGATAATTTCTCATAACTGCAGAATGACAGATGAGATCTGGTACCTGTATGTTTCTTGAGGAGCCATTTGACCCTCATGTGATATAGTTTATAATGTTAGTATGATGTATATGTCCACCCTTTAATCACTGAATAATGAAACAATGATTTGTTGTTGCCGCTGTGGAAATAAGGCTTTCAAGACAAATCCGAATAGACGTTGTATATTGTATTTTTTCTATTTGGCATACTATAAATACTGATTGGACCTTGTAAGATTTGACTTTCAATATATACCACCAGTTGATTAAAAAATGGATCACTCTGCCCACAAATGTAAATATGACCTGTAGAATGTATGGAGATGGGAGGACCTTATATTTCATGTTGTGAATATATCTACTATATAGTTTTTACAACTTGTGAGAGATGTACATGTATTTATCAAGTTATCATTTGTTTACCATACTTTGTTGTATTTGTCGTGTGATCATATTGTTTCTGCTTATGTATTATACTGCACATCTTTACTCTGGATTCTTCATAGGCATGTCTTCCCTTTTAAACTTTTTAATCTTTGTAGTCTGAATCTTCTTTTACTGATCCATCCATATCCATCCATGACTATTGCCTGTACAGGTGTATTTTAAAAATGATGATAGTATAAAGTTTCCACTTTTCTGATTGGCATTGAAAAAGGCGTTGTTAGTTTTTAGTAGTAAAGGAATTGTAGTGTAAATAAATTCTCAGCAATATAAAACATAGACAGTGAATCACTTTAATCAATGTATCTAATTGAGGAATGAAGTGACTTTAGGAAGTGTTGCAATGTTTTGTAAATATTTGTAAATCGAAATAAACATGAAACATAAAGGTGGACATTGTTCCAAAGCACTGGGTAATTAACTCCTTTGCCCAAGATTGCTTGCGGATTTAGTTTGCTGTGACTGTGAGTTTGTCTATGGATTATGAATCTAGATAATGGATGACACAGTATACTTTATGCTCCTGGATATATTTGCATTTGAATCATTACCCAATTTTTATACTGCATTAATTGCCGAGTATTTGAAGTAAAAGAGAAGTTTCCTGTGTCAGTGTGTTGATAAAACACGACTTGTACAGTAACAGAGAGTGATATGTACAGATAACACTGTAAATAAAATGTATTATTTAGGTACGTAGAATTGATAGTCCAGCATATTTACTAGGTCTATGCCTTTTTATAGAGAGGTATGTAGGAAAAATTTTTAAGTTTTTTTTTTTAAGGCTTAAGGGTGTGAAAAAAAGTATTTAAATTGCATTTTAAATGAGCACGATACTTGTCCGACTGGATTTAATGTATAAAGCAGAAATGATAATTGTTGAAAATGAAGGACACATTGTATTTTTATTACCATTTATAAATTATGATTTGTATGACTTTCTTCTAATATTTTCCATGTATGTAATCTTCTGTCTGTACTATTATCCTCAATATGTTTCCGCCTCCCATATAACGTTAAGTGATATTGAAGATTTGCTTAGTAATATTGGTGACAATTTGTCTCTTTGGATGTAAGTAGGCAGTTCACAGGGCATTGGACAAAGGTGACTATCTTTTGGTTACTATCCAGTGTAACAAACCATGCAAAAGAAAAGGTGAACAGTATACCGCACCCCAATTTTTATTTCATTTTTTTAGATCGTTGGGGGTGCACCTTATAGAGTTTTACGGTATATTGAAATCCCAAATTCAAATGATCTTAACCCCTGAAAACCTGAATGGGACATTATATGGTCATTATGGACATTTTCTAGTGCGAAAACACAAACTGTAAATACTTATTGCTTAATGTATACACAATCCAACCACACTGAGCAGCCTCCTATCTATTTGTCTATGATTTGATATGTGCAGAATGAACGATCAGATATGCTCCTTTATACAAATAAACTGATCTTTTCATTTTAACAAAAATGGAGAAGATTCTGTTTCTATATTTGTTTTTCTTTATTTATATATAATAAAAGTATGATTTGTATAATTCCTCAAGTCCTGAATGTGAGAGATATGATTTCTTTTCAGTAATAGTTGATTTCACATGTACAATACTAAAATGAAAAAGAGCGGCACCATTACATTGGGTCACATGGTAAGGGTGTTTGACTGACAGTAGGTACAAGGTCCAAGCCTAACTTGGGCAAATGTAAAAAAAAAAAAAGAAGGTCAGATTATCCAGCAGGGAAGCTGTACTTGGAGGAAGTTTTACACCAGTAAACTTTGAGGGATGATCTCTTTTTGAAAGGTGCTTTAGACTAAGGGGTGGAATTCAGAAAGGAGGTTTGTACAAATAGTGGGTTAAACCATGGTTTACATCTTTGGAGTGTTGCTTGTACAAGGGGCAACTGAAAAGTTTTGAGCCTAACGTAGAAAGGATTAAGATCTGAAGACCAAATTTGGTCCATTGAATATTTCACATATCTTAACCGTACTCACAAAACTTTGTGTGTCTGGTGTTTTTTAAACATTGAAAACTTGAATATTGAGCTGTCCTCAAGTATCACAAACATGTCAAGAGAGAACTTTGCACTCTTTGAGGCTAGATCAACCAATTTCTTTGGACGATTTGTGACTGTGGATGAGACTTGGGTTCATGAATTTCAACCTGAGACCAAGAAGCAGTCAAAACAATGGAAGCATCCCATGTCAACAACCCCTCGAAAAGGCAAGGTCACACCGTCTGATGGCAAGGTGATGCCAAGTCATGTTTGATTCTGGTGGCCTGGCACACAAAGTTCAGGAACCTGTAAAATAGCGATAAAGATTGCTACGAACAGGAAATTTGATAGTTTGTCTTAAAACATGTGAAAGCTTTGATTTATGGACCAAATTTGGTCTTCATATCTTAATCCTTTCTATGTTAGGCTCAAAACTGTTCAGTCACCTGTCGTATAGTAAAACAGTTTGGAATGTCTAATTATATGACTGTAATGGAGCTTACTACCGTGCAACCTCATTATAATGATGTCGGATTTAACAAAGCCCTAGACTTGTAAGAAGGATTTATTTTAACTGGTTCTAGCTCTTTGTATTTCTGTTTGTTTACCCTGATATAATGAGAAACCTGATATAACCAGGTAATTTGTATGGTCCCAAGGATCTTGTTATGAAGAGGTTCCACTGTAATAAGCAAATTTCACCATCTGAGAAGATGTGCATTTATTTGGTGCATTCAGTCGTTTTCTTTGAGGGCAATGCAACTCAAAATAGAGTTTATCCTACTTTATTCATCGTAATATGCCTGTTTATTATATGTTACATGACTCCGACTCAGATTTTTGCTTTGGAAGAATTATGTAAAAACACCTTTGGTTACGTGACTATTTATGCGAACACTGGGTGCTGCCATTAGTAGCTTTGCGCGGACTATGGGCTGATAACTTGCACTAATGCATTTCGATAGCACCTATTCAAATCGCTGTCTGCATGCTTGTAGATGCTTTGTCGAGTTTGCAAATCAGTGAAAAGCTTTTTGTTCGGCTGTCTGTACAGTCGTCAGACTTTGCAAAGCATGTCAGATAATTACATTAACATGGCCGCTGCCATCATCTTTTGCCACCGTAAGAATGAGTAAAATGCGGGTATGTTAACGCAAGGATTTCATGGGATACAGGAGGCTAAAATTGCTAAGTTATATATCAGATGAACTGTCTGTTCACCCTCTAAACGATAATAATTACCGAAAACCATAGTTTAATTGCCCTTTAGGGAGTTTTCATTCTTTCTCCAACAGTTTGAAAATGGCACTCCATAGACGCAAACAATGGTTTGTACAAACCTCCTTTGTGAATTCCACCCAAGGACTCGAATTATCCATCCCCATTAATCTTAAAAGGGGCGCTGCAAATCAAATGCATGTTGACTTCGGTTCATCTGTATTAGAGACCAAGTCTTTGACATTATTTAAGTTAATTCATGATAAATAAGACGTTTCTGAATTGAATTCTACCAGGTAATACAATCATATATACAACCAAGTCTTAATACTTGAACTTTGCGGTGCACCATGTGAGAGAGGGAGGGATTGGTGATTGGATTCTTTTGAGGATGTGGTAGTCCTAAAAAGGACTGTTCGGTTAGTCCTATAAAGGACTGTTGGGGTAGTCCTGAAAAGGACTGTTGGTATTCTTTCTAGGAGAGTCCTAAAAAGGACT
>JAUELG010153042.1:0-16432 GCA_031471515.1 Dendraster excentricus | reverse complement strand
AAGTTTGTATACTTTTCGAGCATGGTGGAGTTATTACTAATAGTTTTTAAGGTTATTGTCCAGGTTTGGTTACTAAATTTCAGCCTTACCAAAACTAAACTACCCCTTTAACTCTTTGAAATGTATCCAATAATTCAATTGTTTCCTAAATTGTAGGTACACAAGCTACAGGCTATCCAATAGGTTGTCTAATTATTCTTCATCGGGAACAGACAGCCTTACGAACACACCTGGCAGAAATAATCTCAAGTAAATTGCGCCCTCTTGTGATGGTACCATGTGCATCATGACTAATTCTGCACAGAATTATCAAAAATTTCCCTCTAATAATTCACAACAATATGATTTGTGAATGACATAGGAATGACATAGATAAATCTTAGTATTAGTAGTAATGACTAGACACCGGAATTGGAGAATGCATGTTGCCAGTGCTAGAAATTATGATATATTTTTCCTTGTGGCCCGAATTGGTTAAGTATAATAAAGAATTTACATTTTGTATAACTTGAAGCCATATTTGTAAGAAAATATTATTATTTTTTGTTTAGTAATTTGTTGGATTTGTGGCAATGAAATAAAAAGATAATACATATAGTTGCCCCAATTTAAAGAAAAACATTCACTGATCTAATATTGGTTGCAAAATTTGGTGTCCATGACAAATTGATGGAGCCTGGAGGCTTAATGTCAGTGGCTTTTGTCCAGTGAGTTAGTGCTATCAAACCTTGGGGATGGGGATGGTGGCATCATGACTATTTGAGGTATGTAAAGTGTATCTATTGCCCCTGTATATTTGTTACTCTTTCAGGAAAAAATAATCTAAAACCCCACTTTCTTGTCTACATGTGTTAGTTTATGGCCCCATGTCAGGGTTCCCACACTACCTGTAAATCAAGGAAAACCTGGAAAATGACTTTTCACTTTTTTCAGTCAGGGAAAAGTCAGGGAATTTGAGAAAAGTCACAGAATTTGATAAGCCCAAGAGCTAAAGTTGTCAGTCTGTTGTTTCACGCGTACAACCCATGGATGATTGGCTATGGGTGCTTTTTAGTGTAGAGATCCCTATTTTCCATCTCTGTCAATGTAGGCTGGTGGTTGAGGTTCATTGCTGCGACACGTCAAAATAGGTGGAAATAGTTGTTTGGTCCTTATGTCCAGTTAATATGCATTTAGCAGTGAATTGATTTGTTAGTTTTATGGTTTAAACAAACTAAATTGAAATGGTAATATCCTGTTAGTGGAATGATATGAGTTAACTAACTGATCCAGTTTTGATCAATTAGACTTATAATGAATCTTGACATTTATGTGATACGTATACCTGTAGATTTAGACGTATTATTTGAATGACCATGGAATTGATTGATAACTAACTCATTTTTGTGTACTTCATATTGCATCACATTGAATGCTCCCAGGAATTAAGACGCATTTTGTAAATCTCAAATTTAAATGACATAATGTGCAAGTGGAGGTGCATAAGTTTGAGAATTTCAAGAAAATGTTCTAAATTATTCAACAACAACAAAATCCTGAAAATTATCACAAGTAAATTTAATTTCTACAGGTTGCTTGGATTAAAGAGATAATTGCTATTCTACCATGAAGGAAATATTTGAAGAGTTTGTTTTAGTATGAAGAACAATGGAAAGCAGTACTTCATTGACATTTTAAACAAGTTTTAAAAATTACAGATTTGAAGTTTTTATTAAATTTGTTATTGAAACAAACATGCTTTAGTGAAGCCTTGTTTCATAAATATGTGTAAGACTCTACCTATCAGACCTGTTTCAATGTAGTTCTTTACTGTAAATATTTATACTTTTGTACATTCATAATTGATAAATAAATAAAAGCCAAACTGAAGAAACATGTTTATTTGTTGACTCTCCTAGTACACAAAGGCTTGATTAATCTTGTTAATCTTACTACCAATATATGTTTCTTAGTGTTCCGTCGTCTGACAGCGAAAATTCAAAGTCTCGAAAACCAATCCCGGCCCCGCGAAGAAGTAACGGTTCGATAATGCCCCTCGACCCAGACTCAATAAGAAATTCAATATCAACAATGCCCAATAGTGGGTGAGTGAGTGAGAGCCTTAAACAAACGCATCGTCATGGCAACGCACCCCTTTCACTGGTTAATTGCATAGTTAGGATGGAAAGTTTGATAGAAACCACAAAAAAGACCTTTAACCTTTTGAATGCTTTGATTTTGCAACTTGATCATCTCTTGTCAAAAGATAAGTTCACTTACATATTAATTTGACTGGTAACTTGCATAATATGGGATTGAAAGTTTGTTTAGAAGACTTGAAAAAGACCTTTAGCCTTTTGAATGCTTTGATTTTGCAACTTAATCCTCACCAGTTGAATATAAGTTTACTAACAAATTCTTTATTAGGATGGAAATGTTTGTAAGAAACAATTAAAAAGACGTCATCCTTTTGAATGCTTTGATTTTACAACTTCACCAACACCACCAAATCAAAGATAAGTTCACTATTAACATGCCAATATAACTAGTAATTCTTATTAGGATTGAAAGTTTATTTAGAAATATTGAAAAAGACCCCTTTGAATACTTTGATTTTGCAACTTAATCTTCACCAACTGTTGAGTTTACAAAACAAAAAAAAACATTCAGATGGAAATACTTGTTAGAAACAACGAAAAAGACCTCAACCTTTTGAATGCTTTGATTTTACAACATCATCAACACCAAATCAAAGATAAGTTTACTTAATCTTCACAAATGAAATGATGTCATTATTACTATTTTCATTTGACTGGTAATTTGTATCTTATATTGAAAGGATCGATTTCAGAAACTATGATGATAATGAAATTTACTTGTTGAAAGCTTTGTTTTTGCATATTCACCTATTAAAATATAAGTTTATTAACATATTCCTTCCATAATATTACAATTAAAAGGTTTTTAGAAACCTTTAAAAATACCTAAATGTCTTGTGAGCGCTTTGATTTTGCTATTTTACAAGTAATCAAAATGAAAATCTGCATCAAAAATTAAAAATGCATTTATTTTGGAATGTGTTATTATTATTATTTCATGCACATTTTCAACCAGCAAATTTGTGTTTAGTAAATTGTTCCCCCCCCCCCCCAACTGTCATTAGCATAAAATAACAAGACTACAAGTAAAAATATTAATTTTTTTTGTTCTATTTCTTTTTTTTTTTTTGGGGGGGGGGGGGGGGATGATTTGAACTCATATTGGCCTTTGCCTCAATAGCAATGTTCATATGTAGAATTTTTGTTTTCCTTAGAACTACAAATGGGATGTGAATGACAGTGACTTGGAAAATGTGTTCTATTCTATCTTTTGTTCAGGTTTATTTGCACCTTCTGAGTTCTGTTATTTTTTTGCATGTAGATTGTCTTGGCATGTATAAGTCAGTGCTGTCACAAGTTGCATTTGACTGTATACATGAAGCATGATCAATTTGACTGAATCTTCCAGAATGTTTACATGTTTTTGCATCCCAAAGATTTGATCAGTTTTGGACTTTGGAATAGTTCAAATTATCATTCTTACCATAGACTACAGTATGTAGATATTTTGTAATTTTTATTATTATTATTTTTTTTTTGTATTAGTAAACGCATGACTACACTCTGCAAAGTTATGTTTAAAAGTACAAACAGGGACCATCACCCAAAATAATAGTGAAAATATGTATCTAATAATATGACTGTTATACACACATACATACACATAAAATACCAATGTTCACACGTATCAGTTAAGTTTTTAACTTTTCATGTATATGAACTAACTTGATATGAATTCTGTTTTCTTCTCTATCTCTCTGTAGAATAAGACTTTATTATTTAAGTTATCTTCCTGTTAAATGAGAATAACCGAGTGTTACTTGGTTATTTATAGAATATTTGAGATTGTTTTACATGTGTATGTAATGTACTCTGTATGAGCTTCAATAGACTGACCTGGATACAAAACCCTTTACCCCCTACCCTCATTTTTCTTTCCGAGTATATATTTTGTTTTGATTTTTTTGAGAAGTATTTTGTTTGATGATAAAATCAAATATGTGCACATCTAATATTGATTTATTTCCTCAACTGAGTTATTTAAAAAAAAAAAAAAAGTTATAAAAGTGCTATAATGCTTTACCATGTATTGCTTATATAAGTTATGTGCAATGATATTTAATTTATATTTATATGTGTGTTTATGTTTGTATAATGTTGCATTTGTAACCATAATATAAACATTTACTTCTGGGAGAATGAAGACTGACAATTTCCTTCAGAAGAAGTTAATGACAATTCTAACTAAATAGTTATCCTGTTATTACTTAAATGGTGTTCAGTAGAATCTTAACATGTTTTTTTTTTTTTCAATGTTGCAAGATTTAATTATTTGACATGATAAATGTTTCCATTAGTTTCGCATTCCATATATGATATTTCATTCATGAATATTCAACCGTAATGTTGTCACAGAAATATGAACAGTTTGACATTTCATATTTCATCAGATCTATTACAGCACTTCAAAATATATTTAGATAGCCGAACATACCATAAGTGAAATCATATTGCATAAATCATATTTAAGTAAGCAATTTATTCCAATCATTCGTTCATGAGTATTTCCAGTCTCAAAAGTTTGCCTGAAATGTACAATCCACAAAATCACAGTTTGATTATACAACTTTCTGCATACATGTACATGTATGACATAATAAACATTGTAGAGAAAAGAAATGTGTTGACCATATATGGAAACATTTTGACCAAATATGTCTCTCATCCATTCATCCAACATGATATTATGTTACTCAGGTCCGAGGGCAGCATTATATAATTTGTATTGCCACATATATACATGCTCAAAATCTGTTCTTTTCCTGCTGGCCTGGAAAAGCATGTCAAATTCAACTGCCTACTTATTCAAGGCTTTAAATATTTTGTGCTCTCCAAAAAAAAATATTTAAAAAAAATTGAAAAAATAATAATAATAATAAAAAATACAAAATGAATACATATAATGCTAACAAAACTTTTTTTTTTAATCCTATAAAAAAAATAATGCTAATAAATAAATGTATCAATAACATTTTAACAATTAATTAATCCAAAATTGAAAACATGGTAAAAAAAACCCAACATGATACATGATAATAAGTTTTTGGGCCCCGTGCCAGCAGGCAAAGCACTTATTTTGAGCCCTGTCTATATTTCAATGGCCTGATATACTGACATATAATCGTTTGCTTTCATTCCCATTTCTGTTTACCCTTCACTTTGGTGCTTGTTTTGGTTTGTTTGTTTCATTATGTTTTGTTGCCTGTTATGAATGTGACTTTCTCTCATCATCCTTTCTTAATATTCTACTAATACTTCGGTGACTTTGCACTCTTTTTTTTATTGTTTATTTATTAAATGTTTCTCATATTATGTCATTTTCTTCTTGTAATACTTGTTATTTCTGTGATCATTCCTTTTTTATTTGAAATCTATTTTCCCCTTCATTTTTTATCCTCTTCTCTGAAATGTTTTCATTATTTGTTGACCCCTGATTTTGTGATTTCTTGTTTTGTGATGTTTGTTTTTGTTTTTCTTTCATACTATTTCATTCACATGAACTCTGTTTGCTAAAATCATATACATTAATAATCCCAACCATTCCATGATATGGTTACATTAATGCTTGCTTTGGTGTTTGTATGTATGGAATTATGTCTGTGTGACCCTTATACCATATGTCTAACTGTTTCTGTACACTGTCTGTTTGTCTGTTTGTATTTCTGTCTGTTTCATATATGAATGTATGTGTATTCCCATCTATCTCTCTGTCTCTGTTGTATGTGTTGTTTTATTATAATGCCCTCATGTGTTATGTGTCTGTCCATTTGTTTGTTTTTGCCTTGTTTTTGAATGGATGCAATTTTGTATGTGTTTGTATCATTAATCTGCTTCTGTCTGTCCTTGTATTGTCTGTCTATGTGTATGTCTTTTTTGTGTGTTTGTCTGTCCTTTTATGTGTTTTATATGTTCATCTTCTGTCTGTGCATCTGTGTGTCTGCCTGTCTGTCCTATGTGTATTATATATTCATCTGTCTGTCTGTGCGTCCGTGTGTTTGTCTGTGGTCCCACCCATAGCTCTCAGGCATATCCTGGCTACTACCAGCACTCAGATTACGACTTTGGGTAAGTAATCCACAAACCTTCAGAGGATGCAGCAATAGATATTAAAAGAAACAAACATTAATGATTACAATTTAGAAAAGAAAGTAACCCCACCCCTACTATTTTCCTCCCTATGTCTACATTTATGGTAACCGTACCTGTAGTCTTACAAAATCAAACTTAGGAAATAAAGTTAACCTCTCCCCCTCCAACTTTTCATCCAAGGTAATCAATCATTTAACATACCCATAGTCGTCCAAATGTGCCTTAATACTTTTGTAGAATTATTACCATTTAATTATGCACCACTTGGAAGGAATTGGTGAGGAATATGTATACTGTTTATATTATGATTAAAGGGGTAGTTTAGTTTTGGTAAGGCTGAACTTTAGTAACCAAACCTGGACAATAACCTTAAAAACTAAATGTAATAACTCCACCATGCTCGAAAAGTATACAAACTTTCCAAATGACTAGGTAAAAAGCATGTTATTCAAAAAGAGCTATTTTGAACACGAGAGGGCGCTTCTAAATAGGCATCCGTTTCAACCATTTTCCATACACAATCATGAATGTGATGTTTTAATACCATACTGATTTTATAGAGAGATCATCAACAACTCCTTAAAAAAACATTTTGAAATTTTTTGAAAAAGTGGAAGCATTTTTTGAATTTTTTGAAAAACCCTTAATTATTTGGGCCCCAAATAATTATAAGATCAGATACATTTTTTGATATTTCAGCCATTTCTGGGCCGATTTCGACCAAATAAAGTTTATCTTGCCATTAAAATTGCATGTTCTCTCAATTTTAACACTCAGATTTTAATTACCTCACAAAAAAATTGCGATGTGCAGCGCCCTCTCTACCAAAACTAAACTACCCCTTTAACCAGTTAACTATCAGACTTGAAATTTTACTGGCAGAGTTTAATAGATGTTTGTCCATAATGCTGAAAAATATATTGCAATATTAAAGCTACATCTTGTTTTACCATTTCATTGGGCTAAAAGTAATTTTATTTGCAGTTTTGTGGAGGCAATTAACATGGGCTGTGCAATAGTTCTTGATGGCGTAGCAAACAAGTAAAATGTTGGTTTGGTTTGGTTTTAGTTCTAGAAGAGGCACATGCATTTTCATGGGAAATGGACAATATACAGGATATATTTTCATTGTAATACAATAATAGATTGATTTTATGTAGGGCCAAATATGATGCAGTATCATCACATAACAGTGTTACCAGGGTCATAGGATACAATGCAAACCAGTGTGCACCATCTCCACTCCCTGGGGAGTATTCCTTCCAAGCAGCCCATTGGCATTGAGATGATCATTCCCTTCTTACTGACTCCCATTCATATGTCTGTGTAGAGAGCAGTAACAGTGCATTTTTTTTTTTTTTTGCTAAAGGTACAATTTCAGTGGGCATACACTGGTTCAGAACACAGGATCTCACTGATTAGAAATTCAACCATTTATTATCCTTCGATCATCTTTTTTGCATCTTTTCCACCTAGATAGTTCTAATTTCTCTTTAGATGTCATCTTTAGATTTTGACGAAGAATAGATTTATCTTAAATATAATGAATTCTTTCTCTCTGAAGTCGATATGCATATTTTAAGATGGCATCATCAGGCCTATAATGTGTAATAAAACATAATAATAATAAAATTATAGGAGAGATTACTGATACTACATGATGTAGTTGTGACAGAACCCTAACCCTAGCCCTACATGTAGGTTTTAGTGTGAGTAGCATTTGCTGTTCCATATCCTCTGAAGGTTTATTTGTGGTGTTTGCTTCTTAACCCCTTCCCCCAAAGCAAGGAGAAACAGGGGTTTACTAACTGTAATCTCATATTATAATCTCATATTATAATCTCATATTATAATCAGTATCATGTCACCGCTTCCCACAAAATTATATTGATATAGTCGCAATATTTCAAGTTTGTCTAATATTTGGGTATTTTAGAATTCTATTAAATCTCATCCATTTGTTAAACACAAAACACTAGATGAGTTGCAATATTTCAATTTTGTCTGATTTTGGGTTTTCTGAATTTGATAAAATCATATCCTTCTGGTGATTATTTGTGTTATTAAAATGGAAACATCCTCCTTACGCCAAATGGTGTCTTTCGTGTGATTATATATAACTTGTTGCACTTTAGTAAGAGCAACAGCATACAAAAATGGTACAAAAATGGTAATCGTGCAAAAATGGGTCAGAAATATAGCATTGACATACAAGAACATGTCTACCAGGCATGATTGATAAAAGTCAAGTTTTGTTCAGTTTCTTAGCTTTACTTTTGCTGACTTTTACAATGGTTTTGTGGTAACGGGTTGCAGCTTATGTATATATAACATTACTCAGTGTGTATTTGTATTTATGTACCCGGTATAAAGCAGGTATATACAGGGTGGCCCCAAAAAAACTGAACGGGGGCACTTCACAAGATAAGATAACAAAATGATTAGGTCTATCTTTTCAAATGAAAAGTGATACCAAGATCATTAATTTTAGTTGTGTAGTTTTTGTTTTAGAGCGCTTTGAGTGACCACATGTCAGGGTTCAATTTTCCTCAATTTCGACTGAGCTGTTGCCGAATGACCCGAGCGGCCCGTCATAACACTTGATGCAGGCAACTTTGTTAATGCGGAGCACTCGCTATTCAGTCGAATGCACATGTACAAAGGTGTCCGCGTCGAGTGCTATGAGGAGCCGCTCGTACTATTCTTCATGCAACAGCTCAGTCGAAATTGAGGAAAAATGAACCCGGACATGGTGTTACTCAAAGCGCTCTAAAATAAAAACTACGCGACCAAAATTAATGTTCTTGGTATCAATTTTCATTTGAAAAAACACCCCATCTGATGGACCTAGTCATTTTGTTATTTCGTTTTGTGAAGTGCCCCGTTCCGGTTTTTTGGGGCCACCCTGTATAGCCAATTCATCATAATGTATATCTACTAATTCATGGTATATTATCTTATTTCATATATGCATTCAACTTGTACCTAGACTAGAAGATAGTCTTCTGTTGTAAAAGAAACACAACATTGATATATATCATATTACGCAAGTGTGTACATTTGCATGCTACATACACATACATTACCTGTCATTACACACAACTTTTCATACAAATACATGCTCATATCACACTTATGATCATGTCATCAAATTTAAATTTGATTACACAATTTTAGAATGTAATGTTGAATTGAATACATTTGTACTTTTGGTATTGATATAAAATTATTTTATAATCGTTTATCAAAGAATTATTTTACCAAACATTAATTTCCTCACATTTTTATTTTTGGTATTCATATCAAATTATTTTTTTATAATCATTTATCAAAGAAGTCATTGACAAGACACTCTTATCCTCACATTTGTTTAATGCTACACAATGATAATGCTTCAGTTATTGAAATATAAATGTGAAACTTGAACTACAGAAAGATATTATTTCTACATATTTTCTGCAATTTGTGCAACTTACTGCATGGCTTATTTATACACATTAACAAATTGGAATTGTCTTCTTTAATTGCTACTAACAGCACATGACTAAATAATGTTTTTTGTTGTGTACTAACTGCTGAATGAACTAACAAATAAAAATGGTATCAATCCAAAGGCTTTATTCCATGTTGCATAATAATGCAAGAAAAGTGACAGATATATTAAGTGATTTGTATCACAACCTGCATTATATACCTTTTCTGCATTGGATTCTTGTATTGCCTGCTAGGATGCATTGCAAAGGACAATATGAACAAATTTTGTTTGATATGCGTTTTATGTGTGATTGTAATGTAGCATCATGTGCATATTCAAAAGTACTCTTTAATATTTAAAGTCTAGTTCATGAAATTTGAATATGTTTAATTGTTAAGTAGTGGTTTTTTTTTTCTCGAATAATCTGGAAAAAGTAAAGAAAATAGCAAAATCTTATTGAATAAGACTAAGTATACGTAAGGCTCATTATTAACACTGGCTCATTATTATGGGGCTAGTCAAATTCTCCTTCAGGCCAGCAACATTTCATTGAAGTCGGAAATATGTCAAATTAGTAAAACTTAGATTTCATCATCTCGATATCAAGCCATGATTTGTTCATAATATTTAGCATTGTACACACTTGTGCATGAACAATGTGAAAGGAAAACATTAGAAAATGTAATGTATTTGGTTGCCTTTCGGGCCAGTAGAATTATGCATCAGTGAAATTTGTTGGCCAGAAGCAAATTTGAGTGGCCCTGGGCCAGCGGGCCTGTGTGAATTCCAAGCATTGAAGATTTAAAGGGAATAACTTATCAATCTTGTTTGTTTTACAGAAACCAAGACTCGGCTCCGACCCCATTTGATGATGACGATGATGACTTCAACGATGCACCCGTGGTCCACAAGGACGGCGTGAAGGTGAAAGCTTTGTACGACTACGACGGCGTGGAGGAAGATGAATTGACGTTCAAGCAAGGTAAGACGGGTTTCATAATCGCAAATGTTTGGTTTTTCTTATGGTTTGTTTTGAATATCAGGTTATAATCAGCTCACAATAAATCGACTGCATGCTGGTAAAGAAGGAAGGGGTAAAAGTGAAAGCATTGTACGTCTATGAAGGCTATAGAAGAAGATGAGTTGACATTCAATTAAGTAAGGAATATATTCATTTTTTTCTGGCTACCGCAAGTGAACTCCAGAGCAAGGTTATGCATTACCACATTAACAATGTAAGTGGTCATTCTACATGTAGACCAAGTGACTTGGCTGAATTCAACAAAGTTAATTGATCACTTTTAAGCCAGGGATGATTTTAATTTGCTGTTTGAAATGCGGGCCAAAATATCTCATGAACAAAGTACACAACATACACTGCCTTTAGGGGTAAATTTTAAAATTTTATTTGTCATTTTACCCATCATCATGTAACACGCTTCCACTATGCTATGACAGAATTGATCAAATGGCTTGTACTAATTGGCTACATTGTACCTTTCATTGCATTTTAATCTGGTCCTAGTTTAGTCATTAATCCCATTCTCCCATACCATACTAAAAAGTTTTAAAAAACGTGTGCATTCCATTCACCTTTTATGCAATACTCTTATTTAGCACTGGCCTGGGGCAACCAATTATGATCTACGGGTAGTGTTGTCATTTTCGGGTATTCTTACAACCCAGGACTCACAATAATTTTTTGAGCAGGTCCCGGGTACCCGAAATTTTCCTGTTTGTTAATACCAAGATCGGCATGTCAATTAGCAAGCTGGGAAACTGTTCATTAAACTTTTAAGTGACAAAAATTGAGCGCATTCATGACAATAAAATCATCTTCTAAAAAGGCTCATGCGTTTAATGAGGGGACTTCCCCTTTTTCAGGAAATCGAGTATCAATTTTTGTGCCCGGGACTCTACATTTTTCGGCGGGACCCGGGTACCTGGGACTCGGCGACAACACTATCCACTGGCGACCAAAAATTGGTTAACATCTAAAAGCCCTCTGCAGACAGTGTTGACTTGACCAGATCCAACTAGTTTCTATCAGGCTAGAGTTGGGCCCAGTCGGTCGGAGCCGAATCATCATGTTGAATCAAATTAAATGCGCTAGGTCCCTTAATCTGCTTGATTAATATTGCTTGATGGATTCTGGCCGTGATTTAAATGTAAGAAAGTACTTTTTTGCTGCTAGATTATGTATTAAAAACTAAACTTTGTAGCTGTCACTTGCCCTCAGCACAAAGCATCAACCTGATAAAGCAATTGTATATCACCTGACATGAAAGGCATTAGCTGAAAAAGAAACATATACCAACGGAGACATACATTGAAAATGTGGCTACCCGATGGTCATCAGTTTTTTTTTTTGCATGCACAATACACGTGCACACAATGAAGCTACATGTTTGGCTGTTGATCCTGTTCATTTATCTGCCCAGACTGTGATGCCTCCCCACGCCCACGGTCCCCATCCCACTCCCCTAAACCCTGATTTGTTTGGTAAGTCTCATCCTCATCATCATGACTGGATACATTGAATCGTGCTGTAAGCATGTAACCCTCATAGAGTACAGAAGCCTTGATGTCATAAAAACACTTGTTCAGAATTTCCAAATTTGGACTTTATTTTCAGAAAGCGCATAACAAATAATGTCCAAATACGGATAATCAAAGGAATAGGTTACATATTGGCTGAGATATGACCATCTGAATTGTTCCAACTGAATTTTACTTCAATGGGCAATCAGTGTTATAGTGCACTGGTTCCTAAATTTATGAACCGGTGCACTATAACACTGATCACCCATTGACCAAAATAACATTCTGATGGGCATATCTCAGCCAATAGGTAACTTATTCCTTTGATTGTTGGTATTTGGATATTATTTGTTATGTTCTTTCTGAAAATGATGTCCAAATGTGAAAATTCTTTTAAACAAAATGTTTATGACATCATTTATGACATCACACTTCTGTACTCTATACCCTATCTCAGATCAATCCAAAATGTACAGGAGCCCATTATTTCCCTTCACAATAAAAGCATGGATCAACCTTCATCTCTCCATTGTTTCACACAAGAATACCCCGTCTACACCTTACTCTCCTAAACCCTCAAAGTGTTTAGTTAGTGTCATCATCGTCATCATCATCTTCGACATCATCATCATCATCATCATCGACATCATCATCGACATATTCATCATCGACATCATCATCATCATCAACATCTTCATCATCGTCATCATCAACGACATCTTCATCATCATCATTATCATCGACATCATCATCATTGTCATTGACATCGTCATAATAACTGTATAATGCTGCATCGTGCTGCATGCATACAAGTATCCTAACTTCCCCATCCCAAAATGTACAGAATTGCATTCTTTTCTTGCACAATCAAAGCATGTTCCAACCTCCATCCCTCCATCGTTTCACACAATAATGTGGCTTTGCTCAGACTGTGATCCTACAGAAATCATAAAGTATCTTGAAAAGGCAGACAGTTGAAAATGCATACAAAATGGCAGAGTGACACCCCATACTGAAAATGTTACACACAAATTAGAATGCCTGTTGCATGTTCTATTCCTCTCATTTTGTAATCCGGCAACTCGCAAGTCGTATCCAAGTCCCACCTCTTTTTTTTTGTGTGTGTGTGTGGGGGGGGGGGGGGGGGGGTTTATTTGCAATAAAATGTTGGTATTCCATTCCTACTTCGTGGCACTTAGGACATCAATGGGATCACTAGGGACATCAATGGAAAAAAAGGAATAAAAAATCAGCACATGCATTCATGATATACTGTATATGCCAATGTTTTCGCGTACAGATATTTTTGCGATTTTGGAGTAAATCTCACAATCAGCAAGTGCAAATTTTCGTGATTTTAGTGGTGCTTTCATTAGTGTGAATGGACATGAAAAAAAAATGGACATTTTCTTGATAATTGACACGTGAAAATTACTACGTATACAGTAGACATTTGCATCCATGCAAAGGAATGACATTATATGCTGCATGAAAAAAATGCATGTAAGAAATCTTCATTCATAAAGGGATTGCACTTCCTTTTATATGCATTTGTTTTTCTGCATGTGTGAGGGTAGGGTACAAATCCATGTATTTCAAATTAGGAAGAAATACAAAATCTGCAATACATGATAAAAGTACAACATCCAGGGAAAACCCATGAGAACGAGGTAGTCAGGACTATCAAATTTATAATGCCATAACTGAACTCATTATAAGCACAGCATTATGCCATTGGACTAAACGATTCTCCTCGTCATAAACGGTACGGCGATATCTATAAGCAAGCTTGTTATAATAGGGTTTCCCTGTATTATAATTTCCCCCCAAAGTTGCACAATTTCTGCTCACTTTTTCAATTTAAAAGGTTCTTCATCCTACACAATGAAAAATTCAGTGTGTTATACTGTGTTGATATGTGAGAAAGTCTAATCTGATCTCTTCATTCTGTTCATATCTTGTGGCCTAATTCCTGCCCTGGTTGTTAGAGCAGTGTTGATTTGTTATCTTTTTTTAACTCCGTGTTTTAATAAACCAAAATTGAATGAAAATGGAATTCTGATCAGTTATCTTAATTCTGTTTGTCTCTTGTGACCTAATTACTGCAGGAGAGATATTTTTATCAGTATTTTTGAATAAACCAAAATTGAATTGAATTGGAAGTCTAATCTGATGTCTTCATTCTGTCCAATTCTTTCTTGCTAATTTCTGCAGGAGAGATCTTCCTGAAGCTTGAGGATGAGGATGAGCAGGGGTGGTGTAAAGGACGCATCAATGACAGGGAAGGACTCTACCCGGCTAACTATGTAGATGAAATATGAGCCCAACCTCAAAGAGTTTTTTATCACCCCTCCCCCTCCCCCTCTCCCCAAAATGAAGTGATCTTCCCTTACAAAGAAATGTGAATATTAAACACTCTTCTTGTTAACCCTGAGAAACTCTACCCAGCCTAACTCTGTATGAAAACATCCATCCCCTTTTTATCACCCCCCTCTCCTCGAAAAAAATATTAATTCAGCAGTAAATTTAGGTGATCAAGGAATTCGATTTTAAAGACCTCATTTTGTAAAACTGAAATTCCATTACTAGCCAACTTTGTAGAAGAATTATGAGTGCAACACCCACATTTTTCAACCGATCCCCCCCCCCAAAAAAAAAAAAAGAAAAAAATTGAAAATACACCAGATTATGTTTATTAATGTAAAAATAAATGTATATTACCAAGATTCTATGGCAATATAGTAATTGCTGGAATCCTGAAGTTCTTTTTTTTATAATCATTATTATTTGAATTGGAATTCACCAATGTGAATACACTGTGAATATATTATAAATGTCACTCTTTTGTCCCCATGATTTTCATTCAAATTGAAGAGTTCCAAAGAGGAGTCCATTTCACTATCACAACGTCATTCACAGGTTAACTTTGATATTTGTATTATCTAACTATTTATACATTATAATTGTTTAAACAAATGTTCCAAAGCAAGTTAAGATATTCAGTAACAATGAATTCTGTAACTATATATGAATACACTTTGTATATATATGTGTGATTTATACAGATGAAATTTACATTTAGTCCTTGTGAATGATCATATGATGACGAGGCATAAAAAATGCATCTTTTTGAATTTCAATGCTCTACTTTTTTCTTCTTTTTTGGTGAAAGGGAAAGAAGGAGAGTTAATATGCTTTCCAACTGTGTAAAAGCCACATGGGAAGTGTTGTTTGTTGTACAATCAGAAGACGTGTTTGTATTATATACAAAGCAGGAAAAAAGGATGGGCTGTGAAGAGGCTGTGCCAAAGTAATCATGTGACTAGTCACATGGTCATGACTATCCTATCATGTGACTGGACTAGACCTGTCAGGTGATTCATGTTTGTAAGGTTCTCTATTGTTTGGTATGTTGCTTGTGTTCCTCCTGTCTTGTATGTAGAAGAATTGATCATTGACAATGACAGAGTAATATTGCTTGACAAAATTTATTTGGTAAGAAAAAAAGGCAATTTTTTTGAGCTACAAACTGGTATTTTTTTTCAAAATGTATATAAATAAATGTTTTAATGTCAACAAAATGATTATGTTGTATTCCATAGGAAGGTGTTGGGTTAATCATGAAATTATGTGACCGATGTGATGTTTCATACATGTAAATGACTTATGAAATTCAGTACATTCATTTAGTTTTGCTATACTCTATTTAGAAACAAATATTCTTTTTTTTTTAGACAAATATTATTACTGTAGTACTGAGCATGTTTATTTTGTAAACCATAGTGCGCATCTTGTAAAATATACTTGTATTTAAAAACACATATATGAGTCTGAACATCCGCCTTCGATTGGCATTGTGGGTAATACATTTGTGTGTTATAGTCCGCCCAATTGCTAATGTACATGATTCAGTGAATGGTAGGGGAAGGGTTTGTTATGGTATGTACCGTGTTCAAGTGTATTATGCACTCTGTGTAAATATGTCCTAATACTTTTAAAAGTAGTTAAGAAAATGGATTTTAGTGTTCCCGGTAGTTAAGGTTGGAAAGTAAATACATAAACAACAGCAAATTTAAGGGGAGTATTCGCACACAAAAATAAGTTGAGCTCAAATGTTAAAGGGACAGATTCCCCATCATACATTTACCTTTGATTATGATCCCTACACATTAAAACAGAATTTCATGCA
>JAUELG010152931.1:0-10084 GCA_031471515.1 Dendraster excentricus | reverse complement strand
TTCGAGCATGGTGGAGTTATTACTATTAGTTTTTAAGGTTATTGTCCAGGTTTGGTTACTTAAGTTCAGCCTTACCATGAGCTAAACTATCCCTTTAATGCTGCGTTTGGTTGATTAACAAGTTAGGAAGACAGGCCATTATGTTTAGTCATCAAAGAGGCGACGACATTAAAGAAAAAGGCCATTTCCCCCTTATAAAAAAATCCCTACGCCCATAGAGTCTAGAAGCCATGATGCCATAAAAACACTTCGAATTTTTAAATTAGAACTCCATTTTGAGCATCAATATCAATGTCTAAATACCGAACATCAATAAGCTACAGATTAACTGAGATATGCCCATCAGAATGAATTTTTACTTAAATAGGCAATCAGTGTTACAGTGTTACCATAATACTGATTGCCCATTGACAAAATCATTCCCCATCATATCTCAGCCGATATGTTACATATTCATTTGATGTTATTTGGAGATTGTTTGTTATGCACTTTGCGAAAGTGAAGTCCAAATTTGAAAATTCTAACACAAATGTTAATGACATCTCATTTCACCACATTATAGGGACACATTATGCTTAAATATCATGTCCATGTATAACATGAAGTACACATGTCCATCACTAACGGGAACTAACACCCATGATAACCCTTCGAACCGATTAGTTATTCTTTCTGCAGGAACTGCAAAATTTGGTGTCTGCAAAATTCTATGTTTTCAATTTCTATACAATTATTTTTCATACAATTGTGGGATTGCATAACAGACTAGTGAGCTCTGTATTTTGTTTAGCTAACTACGCATACCAATGAAAACATGATTCACATGTGAATTCAACTGATGATACTATTGATTTTGGTAATAAAAACGTGTTTGTCGAAAATTGCTTTCAATCGTTATCTGTACACGATAGATAATAGTACTTGGTTAATTGTACACAGATGAAGCAGATATCGGATATAATATAATCTCTACACGATATATAATATTACTTGTTTAATTGTACACTGATGTAGCAGATATTGGACATAATATAATATGTACACGATAGATAATATACTTGATTACTTGTACACTGATGTAGCAGGTATGGGATATAATATAATCTCTACACGATAGATAATATTACTTGGTTACTTATACACTGATGTAGCAGATATCGGATATAATGTATAATCTCTACACGATAGATAATATTACTTGGTTAATTGTACACTGATGTAGCAGATATGTGATATAATATAATCTCTACACAATAGATAATATTACTTGGTTAATTGTACACTGATGTAGCAGATATCGGATATAATATAATCTGTACACGATAGATACTATTACTTGGTTACTTGTACACTGATGTAGCAGAAATCGGATATAATATAATCTGTACACGATAGATAATATTACTTGGTTAATTGTACACTTATGTATCAGATATTGAGTACAAAGTTATATGTTAGTTGACAGTTGTAAATAAATGTCATTAAGAATTGATTTGATTATCGTTTGTTTGTATTCTTCATTGAATGAATGAAAAATGATAAGTGATTGTCAATTATATTGATTGAATTAAATGAAGGAATGCATGGTGAGCAGTCGTTTGATTGAGAATGTGATATGTGATTACAGAGTATGAACTTTTATATGATTACTACGTTATTGCAATTGAATGTTAATATGTATGATTTTTTGAATGGCTATTCTATATTCAGGGAATACAAGAAATAAGAGCAATGGTTACGAGGACACTCCGATGAAATATAATGAGGTTCATAACCACTACAATTGAAAGCTTAATTAACAAATGTTGCATTGAGATCATCAAATTCAGGTTAAAATATCAGCATTTCGGATTCAAACAACCCCAAATTGACAAACGAACTAATAATCCGATTTCTTTTGAAATAATTTACTGTTCAAATTGGTAGAATGGACTATTTGCCTTTTTATTTGCCACATAATGGTGTATTTGCCTTTCACAACAATTATCTAACATCCTGAAAGGGTAATGTAGCCGTGGCGTTTTGATCAAAGTGGCAATGGGAGTATAATACATAAAATACAAACATATACAAACAAAAACATTGGTACTTTGATACACATACAAATAATTTCGCTTTTCGTACAAAATATCCTGTACGTGTTGGAATATACAAACAGTCATCAACGTCTTTTACTGATTTAAACGTTATATGATTTGTAATTATACCATAAACAAATATTCAACGTACAAGTTATTTTATGTAAAATCAACAATGATACCAATCAAATTAAGTTGATCCATGTTCACATCAGACAGACAGTACGTATAATACACGTACGCATAATATAAAACATAACCTCATTAAAATAAATTCAGACTTTGATATCCATGGAGCTATTAAATGAGTAGAACAATGGTTAATAAACAGGATAACGCTAGTTCCTCTTCATCGAAAAGATGGAGGTAATTTTCAATTAAAACTGCTCCGTATCAAAATCATAACACTAAATGATGCGTAAATACGTAATTGCGTAAATTCAAATTCAGTAATTTAGAGTAAATTGATGATAACAAGTCAATAAGACGTGGTTACTTCTCTTTTGTAGATGAAATATCGATAGTTTATTCGATGTACATAAGAAACACATCAAATCAAGTAAGTCTCCCCTCCCCCTAATCAAAATAACATAACTTTTAAACAAATTCATAGCAGGCATGTTTCCATATTCACTGGCTAGCGTCTCCGTAAAAATAAAGTTAACCAGGCATGCCATGCATGAGTGAGCACAGTGGACGGTCGAGTTATTTTGCTCAAAACCTTTCGTTAAAAAGGTTATGTTATTTTATTAAGGGAGAGTTTTTTTTGTTTACTTGATTGTATTGTTGGAATACACTTAAAAAAAATAAGTCCCCTTCTGATTAGAATAACAACACTTTTTTACAAAAATGTTTTGAGCACTCCGGGAAACCCATATCTAACGGTACCTTCGTGTGTCACTGAGGATATTAATTCGCGCGATAGGGAGAATTTTGTTGAAAATGTCTAAAAATCTCAACATTTCAGTAATCAGTTTTTTGTTGGAATCAGTTTTTTCAGTGATGAGTATACACGTCTCGATAGAAGCAACATTTGTGTGTAACTGTATTATCTCATTCGCTCTGAACTCCTCATCGGCTTTCCCGTCGTGCGTAACTATGACGAAATAATTATCTTCCTCTGGAAGATTGAACGACAGAAGACAGAAAACAAACATTTTGTACACTGTAATAAATACATCCAAGCGAATCGATTGATGAAATAGCAATAAACGCTATTATATGTATGTTTTATGTTGTGGTGTCAACACAATGTGTGTTCGAGACAAACAATAAACATGATTGTGTATTTTTCCGATCTTTTCATCTGCAAAACAATAATCAACTTTTGAATAATGATGTCTTTTCCTAAATACCACATGTCATATCATGTCATTCTTTAACCCAAACAAGACCGGGCTATTTGAGGTCTTAATGCCTACGGCCGGGGGGGGGGGGCATTATGCCACCTCCCCTTAAGGATCTCGGCAGCGGAGGGACCTATCGCCGTAAACTTTTGCAAGATAAGTGAAGTGTATATAATACAATGATAATTTTAATCTTTTGACAAATCCATTAATAAGCTTGTTTATGGTAATATATTCAAGTACGGTCATGAAATTCGCATTTTAGCCACAAATCATTTATTCTTCGTAACTAAACCGTGATTTTTCTACATACACTCTGTACAGCATTTTTAATAGTAATGCCACAAAAATTGGAATAGCCCGAGTCCTCCTTGTGTTTTATAAGGTTGTTATAATGTCTTATGTATTTATTTGTTTGTTTAAACTTCTATTATTCTTGTTGTTTATTTTATTTGTTACTATAATTAATCTTTACGAAAATTTACTCTTCCATTTGATTTGTACACAAATCATAAAATTCCTCGATTTTCGGCCTGACAAGCACAAATAAAAGGTTACGTGACTTTGAAACAGAAGCTCCGATTTTCAAAGTTTTTGTTCTCAAACATGCGCCAGACCCTTTTAAAAATAGGGATCAAACTGCAGCGGAGCGTCATTTTTCTACGTTCTTGAACAATGACAAATGTTGCGGGGGCGTGGAGGGGGGGGGGTGGGGGATAGGCGTTAATGGTCCCGGCCTTTCATGGTTAAATTAGTGTTCAATCATGTGGTACTCATATCGTGATATTCGCATAGATGCATGTTTTAAAAGAATACACACGATTCAAGTCAGAATTGGGATTTAACTTACCCGGCCAATTTTGAACTGCGTTGCTCAGCCAGGTTTGATTATTATGTGCACTGCAAATGTGTAGGAAATAAAATGAAAATAACAAACAAATTTTTTTCACATTTATCAGATTAGTGGAAGATATATTATTCCAGGGTCCCGTTGCAGGAATATATACAACTGATTGTAAGTTGCGATTGATCGTAAGTCAGATCACGTGTTCTAGATGCACAAATCTGCTTGGTTGAAACGCATACCTTTTCTGACTTACAATCGTAACTCAATTGTTTATCTTCCTGCAACGGGGCCCGGCTAACTGTGTATCTGCTGTAGGAAAGAAGTGCAAGTTGAAATATAAACCGTAACAAAAAAAAAACAAAAAAAAACACATGAGCATATAGTTCACATAAATCATTCATTAGTATAATTATATAATTGATTACCCTATATTTTATTCGATTTTAACACAATGTGTACATGAGCAATATAATATAATATTAATTCATATATATTCCTACAACAGTTACTGGATATTCAATATATTTTTAATTTGAATGGGTAAGTAAGTTGGGATTCATCATAAGATTTTTTTTTATGATAGTTTGTGCAATTAAAAACTATGTAAATGTTGTGTTGAAATACTACAGCTTTAACGATATTACCCTTATCAATCAATATTACGAACGTTTATTAATCGAAATCAAAGAAAATTCAATACAGCATAGACAGCCTAGTTCGAAACGTTATTAACTTTCCAAAATCATACAGGAAGAGCAATCGTTTATCATGTTTCAATTTCCACGGTAGCACATATCTATTGCAAAACAAAATGAGGAGAAGGAATGTTCACCTGAAAAGTAGAATCGCACATTGAATATTATTATGTTCCATGTGTTCTCTCATTCTCTCACCTATCCTCTCATTGTCATCAGGAAGGTCTGTTTTGATAAAAAATCAATGGGAGGTTAAAAATACATTATTTGGATTCATGAGTTGACGAACGAACTTGATATCTTAAGGTAATTTATAAGCAATAGCAAACTATTTTTCACTGAATCAATACAATTTTACTTGCTATGATTTATGATTCATGTCATGCATTTACAGATAAGTACTGTAAATAAGTAAAATAAATACATACATATTCTACAATAATTCATTCAGATACGTATTTACTGCATAATTTTATATCACACTTATATTACGACTAGTCCACTTAAATGTTTCATTTTGTTATAATTTTACAAACAAAACTGATAATTTATATTTTGATGCAGTGACTGCTAGTTTAACACTCTCAACTTAATTAATGAAGGATCAAACGAGCTTTATCTGCTTTGTAGACATTATATTTTCATATTATTTTTTTTTTGCTGAGTTACCCCGTATTATCAAATCATTATTATCATAATTGATCGGACATTATCAACCATTTGACCAACATAATGCAAACTTATTGGAAGAAATATCCCTATTTTGTTCCCTCTGAGATTCTGACATTCCATCGACATTGTAGATTTCTTATTAGCAATGGATTTGTCATATACAACTAGTCCAATAGTTCTGGCGATATTTTAACATAGTACCACAACGATATGGTTTTTCAAAATTGAAGTACAACCCTTTTTATTTGTAGCATAGTAACTGGTATTCCTGTCAAAAGGAAACAATAACTACAAATTATGTATCATAGTCAATAATTATGATACACGCTGTTAACATGTTGTCGAACATTTCAGCGGTTGATTTCACACAAAAAAAAGTGGCTTACCGTTTAGTGTAACCCGGCAATGATCCGTAAACATGGTAAAATCTTCAGTCGTTTCGTGTGGAAAATCATCTACAAGATAATAATTACTGTGAAAATTATAATAATACCAATAATATTCATATGAATATTAACTTTGAAAGTAACTATTATACTACTACATCTACTATTAATACTACTACTACTACTACTACTACTAATAATAATAATAATAATACATGTAATACTACTAATACTAATACTACCAATACTACCAATACTACTACTACTAGGCCTATATCTACTGCTACTACTATTCTGTATTTCCCTTGATGGAAACACCAAAAAGGAAAGACTATTAATTTTCAGTTGGTGTACTAGTCCATGACTTAATCGAGTCGAGCCGTTCTGATTAATCGTTGCGATTCATTGCATTTTGCTGCAAAACCGTCATTATAGGACGAAGGCCTACACTAGTCTTTTTTATTGCACACAATAACACACAATGAAAACACAAACAAATGTGTAGTGGGTGCCCTTTGACAGCCCTTTCACTTTGTCATAACACGAAAAATGTAACAGTATTCATTTAGTAAGTTAATAATTTACCGTGAACTGCGTAATACATTGACTGATGGAAAAGTTTAGCAATGGTGCTTTTCGAAGTCAAATGGTACATTCCCAAGTGAAATTTTCCTATTCCTTGGATACCAGGAGTTTCTTTTAGTAGAGCCTTTCTTTTCTCCTGTAACATGTGTAATATGTCATCTGTCATGTCTGGGCTAGCGCTATCTGTAAAGAAGTATTCAAATCAACAATGTTTGATAACATGATTATTCATTGTTTATCAAGTTGCTAAAACGTAAAGATTCAGTCTCACTAATATTCCATTATCTCAACACATTCAACTGACATTGGTGAAACTATCAGAAGTCTTACAAATGTATTTATTATGGCTGTAAGACCGTTACATGATTTTCATATATTGGTATTGCAAATATAAGATATTTTCTGATTATTTGTTAATTTGTTTTCCCTCCAAAATTTGGCCCCGGCTTCAAACACTTACCAATTAGTGGCTGTCCACTTTCATTCGGATCTGAGAGAGAAAATTATAGAATATAGACGGATCAAATAAAAATGTTGATCAATGCATGACTTAAATATATAAACATACGTTTTAGTAAATATAGTTAACACATGACACATGCTTTACTATGTTTAATTTTAAAAATGACTTGTATAATACAAAAAGGTACACCAGTGAAAGTAACCTGTTTTAGGTATATATTGTACGCCAATATAGATAGCAATACAGTGTTTATCCTACACAAATTGGTAATGACATACCGATCTTATAGGATACAGTTTCAAAAACACACTTCAAGATATCCTGAAAAATCATACCCGAATAACAGGGTAACATTTAACGTACCTGCGCTAGGTGGATCATCATGCCGCCTCCTTTTCCTTAAGTAGTATACCAACAATACCACTAGTGCTACAGCTGGGATAATCAGTATGATCATGAAAATAGGAGAAACACTCCTTGCTGTGACATTATCGCCTGGTGGCACGCTGACTGTGGAATATATCAAAGATAATATTGATAAATAAGATTGCTTAACATGAAACACAAACTTACATGTGCGTGGACAGTATTCATTGAAAGCAACACTCAATATGCTGCTTAACAATGGACCGAATTCTCATCAGTGGCTCAACCTTAGTTAGGCACAGAAATATATTAAACCAAATAAACAAGTACACATTTTATTTGTTTTGTACTTGCGGCCGCAATGATTCGTGTTTTCGCCATCGAAAATATTATAATTGTTTCATTTCAATATCCAATACATTCCTTGAGTAACAATTGGGGCTGCTTGAAATTAAGTCAAAGTATTGTATTAGTCGGTCATCAGCATTGATTATTGTGACCTGTATCATCTAGGACAATCTTAATATTATAGCGCTAACCATTACACTTTTGGAAGTCAATCACATCAAAATTAAACAAACCTGTCTGAACTTGCTGTACCATGATCACCGTTTTCTCGAAGTTGCCCATGACACCTCGTCCTTCGGCTCTGCACGTCAAATTGTGTGCAGTGTCTGGAACACTTGGTAATTTCGCTGTCATGTCAAACGTTCCGTCGATCCTTCTCGTTGTTTCTAGAGTATGGTTCAGCGTTTCGTTGCCATTTTCCAGCCAAGTTATTTGGACGAGTGGCCAGACCGCAACGACTACGCAATCGAGTGGAGAGAAGTTGGTTACCTCCAGTACACATGTCGCCATCATTGTGATGTTTGTTTGCAATTTCCCTGGTTCATGGTTGACGCACTGGGGAATGCGAATGAACGGCTTTTCTGCAAGAGCTGTGCGTTATAAAAAAAAATAAATAAAAACAAATGTATGGGTTAAGCAAGGGTTTAGCAATCCGGGAATATGGTTCGAGTTACGGCGAAGCTTATTTTTCATTGCTCATTTTTAATCAGTCAACAACACCAAAAAAAAACATTATAAGCTAAGACAAAATAATGTACATCTTTGGAAAATGTACCAAACACGGTTTGTCCGATATTATCTATATGCAAAAAAGTCAATGGATTGTGAAAGGCTACCAAAGTCACTTACAAGTTAAGCATTGTTTTACATCTAGATGTTAGACGCACGAGGACAACACATTTGATATTAATTTATCAAATGTTTCCCTATTGTTAGACATATTCATAACAGAATTGTGAACATGGATCACTTTTTTGAAATTCCGATTAAAATTGAAGGGTGGTAAATGATAGATGTGTCTTGTCACGTACCTGTTATAAAAATGTCGGTATGGTTGAAGAATTCTCTTTGCAAATCGCGGTCTCTGACTTGACACCAATACCGCCCTTCATCCTCAATGCGAACGTTGTTTATCGCCAGTGTGGAACCATTGACCTGTACCTGATGACCAATGGGTAATAACATGCGCTTAGAAACATCCCTATTAAGCGCATAATAAAAGCTGTGTATTATTATTATTATTGATCACGTGATGTACATTATCTGCATTTTTATACATACTCGTCTTACTACTCCCATTGCCGTTTTCGTGAAGGCTCTGCCAATGTTGGAATATACAGAAAACGGCATGTAAGGATACATCAACATAATATCATAATCTCACGACAGGATATTACATGATCTAAAGGCTCAGTCCCATTCTGACGTTTTTCATGGCGAACGATTTAGTAGAACGAATCGACTCGATTTATCCACGGTTTTGGGTATGGGCGTAGCGACTTGCGTATTATTTATTCATCATGAGGGATTAATGAATAGATCATCCCCCAGTTGAATGGCTATAAATGTCAAAAGTTATACACCCATGGTTTGGTGGAAGAACCGAATTCGTAATAGTTCAAACAAAGAAAAACAATGTAAAACACAAGGTGATATTTATTTTAAAAAACACCAACATAGAACCAAAGAAATACATAAGGTGTGCCCCCCAATCATTTTGTTGCCCCCCCTCCTTCCCCGATCGGTTCGACAACGCTACCCCACTGTCTCACATGTTACTGGTTTCCCACACAACAACATACCGAGGTATGAAATGTGCAACAGGCACGAATACATTCATGCGTCTACCCAGGGGACAATATATAACAAGAAATTTAACATTATATGATTTTGAGTTTGGGTCCATGGCCTTACTATCTCATTGAAGTTAGTTGACATCGTCTCTTTAAACCAGTGGATAACTGTTTCGTTCCTCTCGTACATGCACGTAACGTTTAGATTGGCTCCGAGGTTATATGTCGCCGTTTGAACAGTAGTGACGACTGTCGCAGATATTTCGGGTAATAAAGTAAAGCAGACACATTTGAATAATGCTAGTCAAGAATGTGCGGTAAAATTACCAATGTACCAAGAACAAAAACAAAGCAAACACACACACGCACGCAAACATACATACATACATACATACACGCACAAACACACACACGCACACGCGTGCGCGCACACACACACACACACGCACACACACGCACACACACACACACACACACACACACACACACACACACACACACACAC
>JAUELG010152820.1:0-10084 GCA_031471515.1 Dendraster excentricus | reverse complement strand
CAAGTGTCTGATTTTGCCAGGGCGGGTCACATCTCTCTAGTCATTAGTTCCTGTCTGGGAAGCCCACCTCCTGCCATCGGGAACCCCACCCAACTACACAAACTGCATTCTGCTCGTAAGCATGTATGTTGTAGATCGTGGGTTGAGGAAGAGGGAACACTATTAATCCAGGGCCCGAAACTAACACTTGCACGCTTGCCCGGGGCAAGTGAAAATTAATGTGGGATGCAAGTAAAAATTAGTGTGGGCAAATAAAAATTAGTATTGGCAAGTAAAATTTCATAAATTGTCTAGTTTCCTTGCCCAGTGGGGCAACAGAAATATTGGTCATCCAGCAGAGAAATATGTAAATTCCTTGGGTTTAAATCTCATCGAGAGGAAAGTGGGCAATCAAACATTTTGTTTGGGTGAGCAATATTTGAAAAGTTATGGTTTTACTTACCCGAACGGGCCAGTAAGGAAAAATATTGGTGTGGAGACTTACATAAAGTATCAAGAACCCCACCCAACTACACAAACTGCATTGATTTCTACTAGCATACTTGCGCACACTTCATACAGTGGGCTGAGTAAGGGAGAACTAAGGGGAAAATGCAAGGGGGTGGTGGGCTAATTCGCCCCTGGAATGCCCAAAAGATTTGGATTAAAAAAAAGATTGTTTATATTAGATCATGATCGAATGCCAATAAGATGATTACTTTATACAGCATTCTTGTAGTCCTCCAAAATCTTTCAAAATTGTCCATACATTCTTGCGAAAGCAGATTTTCAATGTTATCTATTTGATCTTGACTTCTTAGTACCGGTAATGCTCGGTCTCTGAATGCTTGTAATTTATACTAATCTTTGAAGGATTCAATTCTATCTTACTCATTTCAAATGATTGTATCAGTGAATAAGATAACTTTTGGCGATGTAGCCATGAAAATTCCAAAAAGAAATCCTACAAAAATATATCAACAAGCCATGTAAATGCCTATTGAGTTCAGTGTTTCACCAAAGTAGGAAAGCTCTTCTAATAGCTCTAAGATTACTTTACACTTGAATAAATTGATAAAGTTTTCCCTGAAAATAAAATTTCTTCTTCTTTTTTGTCATAATATCCTGTAAACGTAATTTTCAATAATGTCCATCCTTACTTCATATATATACCGGATGGGTTGTGTACAAAGTCTATGGACATTTCAGAATCTTGTAGTGAACAGGTTAAAGGGGAAGGAGATGCTGGAATTTTTGCTTTCTGCTACTAAAAAGTACAGAATTTCTGTCACTTCTTGTCGTATACTATGTATTTCCTCTTGTTTTGACTGACCATTGGAGGCTGCCTTGTTATGGTTTTCTGTTAAACTGAAAAGTGTGGTCATTCCTTTCACTTCTAGACGTATAGTTCCTCATATTTTGACTGAGCACTGGAAGCTGCCATGTTTCCAACTGTTGTACTGCACCATGTGAAATCTTTTCTAAGCTTGCTCTAAAATATGTGGGTTACATAGACACTGACATAGCAACAGATTCCACAACAACAGTTACGTAATCTGATTTTCTCTCAGATGTGCTCCGGTTATGTTTCATGAGGTAGCGCCTGGAAAACATGGCAGTCTCGAGTGCTCACCCAAAAGAGTTGAAAGTGGTTTAAAAAACATTGATTATTTCCTTTATTGATGCTCCCAAAGAGGATATATTTGACTTAGAAGTGACAGGAATTATGCATGATTTAACAGGAGCAGGAATAAACAAGACCAGCACTTCCTTGCCCTTCAAAGGGACGTAACTTGCTGTATTTGTATTGACAATTTAAAAGCATCATGGGACAGGGTTGGGCTTGTTGAATTTCCCTTTTGTTAAAAATAGATTTACGATTGGAGAGTTTAGATGTTTAATTACACACTGGATCGTCGAAACCCTCTACAAAGTGAGTGCAATGAGTCACTGTACATCACTTTGCATATTTGCTCATTACTCTGCCAAAACAAATCCAATTAATATGAAATTTGCAGTGGTCACTCCAAGACACCATTTACAAACAAAAAAGCCGGGTCGCGCCGCGGCCAAGCCCGGCCTGTTTTTCAAAAAGACAAATGCGGGGCCAAAAGTGGTCGCGCAGTTATGTAATCTGATTTTGTTATTGCATGCTCAGTTGTGCTCAGGTTATGTTTCATGCGTTAGCGCCTGGAAAACATGGCAGCCTCCACTGCTCACCCAAAACAGTTGAAAGGGGTTTCAAAAACATTGATTATTTCCTTCATTGATGCTTGCCAACAGGAAATATTTGACTTAGAAGTGACAGGAATTATGCATGATTTACCAAGAAAAGGAATAAACAAGTCCAGCACTTCCTTGCCCTTCGAAGGGACGTTACTTGTTGTGTTTGTATTGACAATTTAAAAGCATGGGACAGGTTTGGGTTTTTTTTAATTTCCCTTTCGTTAAAGGGAATCAGTTACATTTGTTCAAATCCTAAAAATCCCTTAAGCATGCGTTCATGCGGTCTGAATTTGTAGACTATTGTGTGTGCGAAGCAAGCTATTCACCCGGGTTTCTATTGCTTACAAACCTACTCATGAATAGCATTGGCACACTCACAAACCAGGAACATGGAAATAGTAGTGGTTCTGTAAGGGGTGGAAATGAATTACACAACCCTTTGCAAAATGTTGGGTATCTATTTGATATCACAAAACAGTAATGTGTTTTTATTTGCCCGGTGCTCCCCTTTAAAGGGACTTAGTAACATTGTCCAAATCCTCAAAATAAATTTTTAATTCTAGCGGTTCCCTCATACCTTGTTGTGTTCGTATTAACAATAAAATCATGGGACAGGTTCCGGTTTTTCAAATTTCCTTTTCGTTACAAAGATATGTACGATCAAAGTATTCAGATGAGAAAAACTCCGCCAAAGTTTTCACATGCCAACAAAGTTACTAGATCCCTTTAATTGGAAGGAATGGAAATATTGGACAGAGGGAACAGGTTAATGATGTCTCTGAATGCAATTCTGCATAAATACAGTGCTGTATACAGAGATTTCTGACTAGCTGCAGGGTTCGTTCGTTAATTTTCCATCATGTGAGAAAGCGTGTGGCAACAGATTTTATGTATTACGTCTAATGTGTAGGCTGGGTGGCTTGTACGATTCATCTCCTTTTCATTTTAATCATTTTAGCCTTGCAAGCTACAGACATTAAATATATGCCCTGCAGTATTTTCTTCTTCTCAAGATGTAAGACTTTTTTTTTTTTAAATTTGCATTTACACGTTTTTCTCATGCCATTAAAAAAAATGCAGAGCCCTCGTGCAATTTTGTATCCATGTTTACTGCATGGCGATAGATAGAAGGAGTGGGTGTTGGGTGTGTTGATTCAAATAAATAACCGAGGCATAAGTGATTTAGCTAATCTACTATGTAGTCTGGGTCCCACGCATGATGGATAGAGTGCGTACACAGTGATATAAAATAGCAAAATAGTCAAATAGTTACTCTTTTTTCAGATAAATTGTTAGTGTTTTGGCCTGTTAAATTCTGTGTGAAAGTATGAATTTAGTCTAGTGTGATTTGCTTTCCATTGCATGCATATTTGTAAAATTTCTTCACAAAATACTGTGTATTATTAATGTTGACCACAGACTCTCCTCCCCTCCCTCAAAATATCAGACAGTTATCACACAGACATTGCATACTGACTCACCCATAAACAAATTTGCATATATATGTATTTAGTACATGTGGATGTCAATAGTACTAGTGTGTTCCCTAGCATCCTTCATGATGTCATTTACTGATATAATTAGAACATTATGAATATGATGCACAGTGAATGTAACAGAGTACCTTTAAGATGCAATCTTGTTGACTGTACAGGTTTGCGTAGGCGTTTGAGCAACGTATGCATTAATCACACTAGGATAGTTTGGTTTAGAATTTGGAATAAAATACATTTGAAATAAATGTACCTCTGTTTACAAATGTACACTCTACTCGTCTCTGAGAAAAGAAAAGTAAACAATGATGGGATGATTTTTCTTTTCTATTCGCGGGAATGAAATACACGCTCGCTCTACACACTTTGCTTGTCTCAAGAATTGAAAAGTAAACAACGTGGGCATGTTATTTCTAATCGTTAAAAGAGTTCCCGCCATTTTTTATTGTTTAATGGCTGGTTCGCGTCCTGTTTACACTGGTCTGTGTATGCAGTGGCGCAGCTATGATGGGGATGGGGGGGGGGGGGGAAGGGGTCACTGGGGGCATGTGCCCCCCAATAATTTACGAAAACAAAATAAAGTACAAGGGTCAAATCTGTGTTAAAAATTCAGAATTGCATTTGGTGAGCCCCAACAAATATTTGTGTGCCCACCCCCCCCCCATCAGTACAAAGTACTTCTCTACATCACTGTCTGTGTGTGCATACAGTGCTCTGTAGAGAGGCTATATTTGATTTTGAATGCACAACATGATACATCACACTCGTATTGCATGCACGTCCCAATCATTGTGTACACAAGACATCTATATTTTATGCTAGGGAGCTGCAAATTAACCCTTCCTATACTCACTTCAGAAAAATAGGCCTACTATTTTGTCACTCCATATAATCAAAGATTTAATTTATTAAAAAGTTATATTTTAAATGGTAAAAAGTTTACTCATCAAATAAAATCTTGGACCAATACATTTTTCTTTTGGGCCACCCAAAACAGGAAGAAATTATTTCACTAGGCTGACCTGACAAGTAGCAGTCACACCACCAAACCGAATCCAAACTGAAAGCAAACTAAAATTCCACTTTATCGGACACCGACAAGACCCCGAACTGGGGTCAGCGATCACAACAAAAGAGACCGACAAGTCCGATACCACTTCGACACCAAACCGCTAGCACCCTGAACGTCCCCAAATTATTTGGTCTCCTGTCGTTTGGATTCGGTTTGATGGTGTGACTGCTTATAAATAGCCATGACCCGTCCTGTCAGGGTCCCCATAACCTTCCCACGATACATTTGCCAGTGAGAGGAGAGGATACATCTGTCATCCCTGCTGCTCCCTGTGTGCTAGCATCTCAAGTATGTGGTGTCATCATAGCAACCGTTGCTAGGTGGCACTCGATACTGACAGCCTGCATCTCAAGACAGTGCAATCTACAGAGATGAATGATGTTGAGACAGTGATGGTGCATCTGTGCATTTGGAAATTATTATTATTTAAAATTATTTTTTTTTTATTGAAGTGACCCCAAAATGGCCCATGTTAATAGCTAGAGTCGACAACCTCTATTTAAAGTGTCCCTGTCTTAAAACAAAAATCATATCATTTCCTCTCTTTTTAAGTGGCCTAAAATGGCCCAAAACAAGCGAGGTAGCCATAAAGAGTTGATTGTGAGTCCTAGAAGGCTGGAAAACTCCCATGCTCATTTTTTATTTCCTTGGGGGAAGATATCCATCATAAGCCTAGCTGATCCCTTGAAACAGAAACAAAATTATTCAATTCATTTCAATTCAATTTCAAATTTTATTTCCAATAATATAAAAACATCAAAATTACAAAATATACAAATACAAAAAGTAATATTGCATGGTAACATAAATGTAGATATGATGGAGTAAAATAAGAAATGTAAATTGTAATATAGTCAATTTCTTTTTGTTGGGCAACAATTATTGGGGTCAGTCAGTTTCATTTGTTTTCAGTTTCTTTATTTTTCATTCATCTTTATACTGTATCATGTTCATCAACATTTTGTTTGGGAGAGGGAGAGGGGGGGGGGGGGGTGCACATGCCCCCAATATGCCCCAGCATTGTGCCCCATAGCTACCCCACTACTACTACTCGCTACACTGTTTACATTATCTTAGTCCTCATCTCCGATCCGTGTTATACTATACTGCACCAACACGCTCGACTCAATGGCTCAATAGCAGTGCGTGCGTGCACTTGGAAATGAGCCCCTTGATTGTATGCATTCACGCTGCACTATCTGTGATGATGTAGACACGCTTGTATTGTGCTGTGTGCCGTGTCGTGATTTAGTCGTGTTCAAACGTAGCTGTACTACTAATACTGTAGGTTATTGCTTATTACTCTTTTTGTGACCAAATTTCACAACCGCACAACTCTGGAATTATAATAACTCACTCAATGAAAGGGATTATATCTTGGATATATATCAGGAATATATTCAGATTGTGTGTGTGCTCTCTACGTTACAGTCAACTACAGTAAGTAACGGTTCATAGTAAATTGCACCTATTGCAGCAGACAATCTATATATAGTACGGTGGTGTAGTGTGTGCCTTTCCCTCGCATCCTGCTCTGTCGTGGTGTGGTGTTTTGGTTCCCCCGAATCCGTCAGTGTCACAGATTTCCTAGTACACATGCTTTCTGGCAAATACTTGCACATGGTAGTTATGTACCTGCGGGGGAGAAAACATTTGTGCATAATATTTGTAGTGATCTGTCAGTGGAAAATGCGTAGATGGGAACCTGATGGGCCCTGTATTAAATCTATAGGATTTTGAAAATTTAGTATTCATTGGCAACAGACAGTATCAGATATTGACCTAGAGATTTAAAATGTAATTTTACATAATCGCTATTTTGATTATCTGTAGAATTTTTATAACTATTTATTTGTCTATTCTTTAAATTTCTGTTGTAACCGATAGACATTATTTGTCTATTCTTTAAATTTTCTGTTGTAACCGATAGACATTATTTGTCTATTCTTTAAATTTTCTGTTGTAACTGATAGACATTAGAGAATTTATTAATGCAAAGGAATACAAAAGGTTGGAAATACAAGGGAATCGATTCATAACTGAATTGAAAGGGGCTTCTATACTGCTTGTCCTGCAGGTGTCAAATTTGGCACTCTTCAATGTTAAACATTTCTAAACAAACCTTTTCTGTTTTGAAGATTTTATTTTTGTTATTGGTGCATCTGCCCTAGGCTTTAGAATTATAGCAACATGAATTGAATGGAAATACAGTATTCAATATAAAAAAAAGCAACCTGGAATCAATCTATGATTAATAGCTGAAGAAAAAAAAAAAGACTTATCTATTGTAATGAAATTTGACAAACTTCAATGTAACCTTTCGAAGCAGAGCGAGCTTGACAATAAGTCCTAAAATGGGTTGGGCAAAGTGGCTTCACCTTTTCTGCGAATAGACTGTATTTGACACTGTGCATCAATGTGTGGGTGTGTGGGTGTGTGGGTGTGCGTCTGGGAGAGTGTCTAGGAGGGTGGTAGGTAGACTTCTAGTGGTGTCACAAGTAAACTACAAGACAATGGGTGCAAGATGGAGGGGGGAGGGGGGGGGGGGGTAACCGGGTTAGTGTTTTCTAAAGAGAGTCTGTGTCAATCCACTAATTAGTATTAGTTTCTATTGTTAATGTTTTTTATATTTGTAAATGTGTGAATGTTTATTTTTAATACTAAGTATATTTATTTATTGCTTCAAATAATTTTGTATGTGGAGGAGGAGGGTTAATAGACTTGTCTACATTAATACTTTTTATAAAATCAGCCTTCAGTAAAACATGAATTGTTTTGCAAATGTATTTCTAGGGTTCTTTGATGGTTATTAGTGGCTATTTTGCATGTTGTAGAATTTTTAAAAATATTAATTATTATTATTATTATTTTTATTTGTGTGTGTATGTGTTGGGGGGGGGGGGGGGAGGAGTCAGGGGGGGGGGTGGGGGTGGTGCTAGGCATTCTTGTGGCTCTTATTGCCATTTTATGTGCTAAATTGCAGCAACCATCCGTGTATAGATCTATACTGCCTCTATAGTGATTGAGTGGAACAGGGTACTGGCAGGTAATTCTATTCAGGGGTTCTTTGTACTCAGACCATTAGCAGTGCCCTCATGAAGCAGGGTCAAGCAAGGCAATAATAGACCTGCCTTGATAGGCGCTATTATGGTTGGATACTGTGTGTACAGGGTGGCCCAGAAAAAAATGATGGAATGGCATATATCTTTGCATGATTTCATACAAAGATTAAAGTAGATATCATTCTAGAGCATATTTATGGACACAATATCAGATATGTAGGGCAATAATAGATCTGATGCAGTGGGAGCTATTATTATGATTGGATGTACAGGGTGTACAGGGTGGCCCATAAAACAAACAATTTGGCATGAGTACTTCTCATTATTTTTGTCAAAGATATGATACCAAGATCAGGTAGTTGCGTCATTCTAGAGTAAATTTAGTGGCGCAATGTAGAGTTTCAAATTTGTGGACTGAAAATAACCTCTTCATAATGTTCAGAGAATAATCTGTGACATCGTCCATTCAGTAGGTAAATCACAAATTAATTTAAAGAATGTTAATTGACAATATATGTGCAACAAACATGAGTAGGCAAGAAAGGCTTTTTAGGGCCACCCTGTATATGACGCCGCCATAGGCACTGTTTTTTTTTCTTCTTCTTTTTTCTTGCATCTGTTGGTATGTTTATATAATGCCACATGCTCTATTGAGTGATATTGAGTGTTCGTTGGCATTCACATACTGCCACAGGCGATTTGGTATTGCATGTATATTGTATGATTGTACCAGCCCACAAATTTTGAATACAGTTTGGGATTGAGTTGCCAAATGGGGCATACCCAATGAGAACATACAATTTTATAATTTCTATGATAAATGAACCAACCCTAGAAATTAACAATGACCCCAACATAATTACCACCAGTGCAGTGCTCTGTTAGGAGCTAAGAACGATTTTGCCCAGGGAATGCTAATAAAGAGCCTCCTTCAAAATTATAATAATTTTATATTTGATTTTAAATAGCACATAATATGATTGTTAATCATATCTATATCAACATTTAGATAGCTATTTTAATGCAGGCAAATGTGGAAATTAGCCACAGAAAAGTGAATTATATTTGATCCTCTTTCCAAAGTAATAGACGCTTACCATAAATCCACGTGTATAAGACGCATCCCACTTTTTAGCAAGAAGAACAAAAAAAAACAAAAAAAAACGAAAAACAATTTCCCCTTGACTGATGAGAATCATTATGATCCCTTTGTCGAACCTAACTCCAATTTCAGCTGTATGCAAATTTCTTGGAAATTAATGCCAAAAACATGGAAAAATCGCCTCTGCATGAATAAACCTAAATTCATATTCCATGCATGATCGGGTCGTACATTCATACAGCTGTCAGTGCGTGGCTCAATGCATTGCTGCCTTTTGCCTTCGTGCCAATATATCACTGAGCTGAGAAAAAAAAGGGCACTAACATCACATTTGTGTAAATATGTAGATGTAACCATGTTTTTAAGATTGGCAGCATTGTACAAAAATAAATTTAGCTCTGTTTTATATTTTTGTATGAATATTCCACACATTAGACATTTAAATTAGTGATAAGTGATCTGCAAATTGGCATCACTTTAGAGAATGGCTTTGACATACAAAGTGTGACTGGCTATGGCAAAACCCCACACTTGTCAGGGGGGAAAAAATACAGATTTTCATACATCACCAACTTTCATTTGATTCTTTGTTCTAGAAACAAATAAGTCAATAATTTGTCAATAAATTGGTCAATTGATAAAAAAAAAAAAAAATCGACCCCGAACGCTTTTCTCACTCTCGACCCAAAAGTGTCTCTAGCTGCTTCACCGGTCTTACAAATTCAGTCATTCCAGATTTAGCCCAAAATGGACTTGAGGCCTTTTTCACTCTCACCCCATTAGACTGAGTGCCGCTATGCCTCAAAGTTCATACAAACTCTATCATTCCTGATTTACCAAAAGAAGGACTTAATGCCCTTCTTACTCCCACTCTGCATAATCAGTGTCTGCATGCTTCAACGGTCATGAATACAATTTTGATAATTCCAGATTTAGTCAAAATTGACCTTACAGCCTCACTATCATTCAACAATACATTTATTCACAGGTTGTAACTGTAGATTTGTAAAAAATTGACTTTAGGTCCTTCTTACACCCACCTAGACCCTGTTTACAGTGCGGGGCCAGGCCAGGCCGCGGCCGAGCCCGGCCTAAATTGTGGTCAATTTTGTGCATTTACAGTGCGGGGCTCGGCCGCGGCCTAAATTTC